>JBAMYA010000011.1:11909560-11932733 GCA_037176975.1 Arrhamphus sclerolepis | reverse complement strand
GATGGGACATAGCATAGAGGCCCCCCAAAAGTTATGCCCACAGAGAGCCTCACTGTGTATGTGTGTGTGTGTGTGTTACTATATATTTATATACATATATATATATATAGGTCATCTTTGCATTTCCTTTCATTTATTTATTTGTTTTAAAATATTATAGAAAAATAAAAGGGTTTTAATAGTTGAGCATATTTGCAGAAAAACCTTGTTGTTGAGTGCAATGAATAAATAAATAAAACAAAATTAAAATAATGTCTCATTCATCATAATTGAGGTAAAAGAAAGCAAACATTCCTTTAGATGAGACTGAATCTGATATTTTAACATGAAAGAAGTTTAATGTTCACTCCTTCAGCCAGCAGCGCCATCAGGAACGTATTTGTCACATCCAGTAAGATCCCTCAGAGTTCTCAGTGATGTGCTCTGTTCATTCATTCGTTTTTCTACCTCAGAGAGCGGTTCCCGTGAATGTCGACCACTACCTCTGCTGTGGAACGGCCTACCAAGCAGTGAGGGATGCTGTGGCCCAGGTTCTGTTGGAGAACAGGTCCCACAGCTTTGTGACAGAGCTGCAGGTGAGAAGAGTCCAGAGCTTCCAGGTTCCTGGTGAGGGAAGCGCTCTAGTTAATCTGGCCTTGTCTGCAGAGAGGATCACATCTCCTCAGCACCACCAGGGAGGCTGTATGACTGAATACACAAAGAGCAACACAGGAACCAGCGCTGCATGTTGACCCCCGTTTTTAAAATTCCCAACCATTTTAAATAAATTTAATGAACAACGTTCACCTTTCCTCAGTGGGGTTAACACATTTAGAGTCTCTAAGAACATATTGGGTCAGAAAAGGATGTTAAATGAACCAGGATAGTAATTGACAGGTTTGCCCTTTAATGTGTTTTGTGTGATTAGGTCAAATGTGGAATAATTTGCATTTTCCTATTATAATATTTCTTAAATTCTAAACTGTTTAGTAACAATGATCTGTTTCCTTTGTGTGTTTTTTAAGAAATACAGCATCAACATTTTTTATGATTTTGTCTTTATCCAACAGCACAACAGATTTAAAATAAAACAATCATCTAAGTGCAGACTATCAGTTTTCATTTAAGAAGTTTAACAAAAATATGACATTTACCATCTGAGTTTAGAGCGACTGGGACTCTTACGTCCCAGGTGGCAACAACAAGTCATTCAACCCTAACTGATGCAGTGAGAAGCTTCTCACGCCTTAAATAACCATGTAACTTTAAATTATTGGGGTCAAATAATAGTTCTGCATGAAGCAAATCAACAAAGTTGTAGGTTAAACTACTAAAAACCTGGAAGCTCCTGGGAACCATCTGTGAGGAAGAAAGAACAGAAAACCAGCACCTGAGCTCACAGCAGTCATCAGTAGTGACAGTATTACCATTATGAAAAGGACAGTCTAGTGCATTTACCTGCTCCAGAGCAGCTTTTATGACTTTTCATCTTTTTTCTTCTCCTTCTTTCTCTCCAGAAGCTGAGAGGCTCTCAGCTCAGCCTCGTGGCTCTGGCCTTGTTCAGACACGTCACCTGCCGCTACAAGTCACCTGACACAGACATGCATCCTTCACCGCAGGTGCACCACACACCACCTGTGGCACATCAGTCAGATATTTCACATTTGCTCCCTATTTTGTGTTTTGTTGGTTGGAAGACAGCTTGACTGACAGCAGTAAAACATGTCATTAAAGAGTATATTAAAGCAGTATACTAAGAACCACCTTTTAACTGGTCAGCTTCAGTCAGGTATCAACTGTTTTTATGTGGTCGTATTATTTTGCAGACTTTGGACCTCAGTTCCATGGGTCCAGTCACTACTTTATTATTATTATTATTATTATTGTTGTTATCATTATTCTTATCATTATTATTATGGTGCTCAAAGTGGAAATGTGTCTTCCATCTTTGGGGATCCTTTTTTGCTCCAACCACAGGCAGAAAGACAGAGGAAAGGATGAAGCACATGTGAGAAAAGAAAAAAAAATCTGTAGTTTAACTTTTCCTTTTCTTTTTGCTGTTTTTGACATGTGTCTGCGTGAACTTGAAGGAGACCGCCAGACTGAAAGGTCTCCTCACAAACATCAGCTCAAGTACGTACAGGGAGTTCTGCTCAGCTCTTCTGCTCAATCAGATTGGTGGACTGGGCTCTCGTTTCAACATCAGCCCAACTCTGTCGGCTCAGAGGCAAACCCTCCTGGAGTTACTGGTCCATCTGGACTCTGTGCTGCTGTGTGAAAACCTTCTGCTGGTTCCTCTTCGTCAGATAGCCCTCCAGCCGGGGAATGTCACAGTAAGACACGTTTTCTCCTGATGATCCTGCTGTGAGAACAGATCTTTGCTGTTGGTCAGTTTGGACTGAAAACTTATATATATTAAAACAAGGATGTGTCTCATATCGAGTTAGATTCTATCAGCTTAAGAAATATGTGTAAGGCAAATAAGTGAAGCAAACTTTTCATCAGAACCAAAAAGGTAGGGCATCATCTGTTTTTCACACGTCCAATGAGCTCACTTACTTTTTCGTCTCAGAACTCGTACCTGCCAACTATGCCAGACGATCACACAAGTGAGGCCAGATCCTGGTTGAGAGACACGAAACTCATGATGTATAGTAAGTCTTTGCTTTCGCTTGTTTAGCTGCTGCTTGTCGCTTCCAGCCTTTCATGTCTAATAATAACTGATTATTGATACCACCAGCTGAAGTATCTGCTGATTCCAGTTCTCTAATGATATAACGTGTAAATAATTCTTCCCTTAACCTGGCCAACTAAAAGACATGCTCACAATATAAAATGATTCTTCTATGAAAGAGGAAAATACGAAGCCAACAACACCTCAAATTACGCAACAGCTCCGCTTTTAATATTCCAGCTTTCTCTAAAGCTTTTAGCAGTAGGTCACACCACTGTGCAAACATTTAAGCTAAAATGGAACCAAGTCAAAATGGAACTCACAAAACGTGCAGTGTAGTCCATAACTTAAATACTTTTAATTTTAATCCATCCACCTCCTCCCTGAAGACATCATTCATTCTCACTGAGCATGCATGCTGGAGCTTTTATGTTTCAGTTTTAGTCAACAATACAGTGAATATCAAAGGTGGTGTGAGGTCACTTAGACAGGAATGCAGGAAAAAAACCATGATGATGATGCTAAAACTACTACTCAGAATAACGTCACTGATTTCTGGGGTCCTGTCAGTGCTGGACCCTTAGAACCACCATGCAGCCTTCCCATCAACAGATCAGTTTTACATCTTACTTAAAGGACATTTTCTTCTAAAAGATAACTCCAAGGATCCTCAGAATAAAGCCTAAATAGTTATCATTAGTTTATTTTTGGAATGTTAAAAGCCAAAAGAATGGCTTTTCATTGAATGGTATAAATATATAATTCTATTATTTCTTTTTTTTAAGCATGTGCCAAAGGTCATGCTTGCTTTGTGGGAGAGGTAAGTGTTTTGATTTCTCTGTTATAACATCTATCATTAAGAGCTTTAAAGAACTGCTGTATTGATCCATTTCCAATTGTCTGTTGTCCTATAGTGTGGAAAACCAATGGTCAGATCGAAATGTCCTGATTGTGGGCTTCCTATTGGTGGAGCCAACCATGCACCAGTCCAAGGCTTTACTCAGCAGACGCTGCAGAGGTATTATCTTTTTATTTTAATCTTTTTTTTTTCTTTCAGGTAGTTTCTGTGTGTTAACCTTTTTATTCCTGCTTGTTTGACGTGTCAGAGATCAGACTCGGACAGGACACGTTCTTGGCGAGGCCCATCGCAGGTCTGAAGCACCTGAGAGACAGATGAATTCTGCTCAGTCCAGCATCCTGCGACTGCTCATGCACCTCGCCATGCTTCAAGGCGCCATCAAGAATCAGAGAGTGAGACGCCATCTGATGACCACATCGCTGCCTCTGAGCGACTTCCCCATGTGTAAAGCCTCCTGTGTTGTTTGTTCGTGGTAGAGTGTTGGTGCCATGATCCATCCCAGCCCCAGTGATGTCTTAAACTTCCTGTGGAACCATCTTGAGAAGGATTTGAAGGTGTTGGGACAGGCTCTGGATCTGAACATGGACGACACTGCAGTCACAGTTCATTTGATTCTGACTGGATTCCCAACAGGTGAAATTGACTTTGTTACAACTTTTAGCACGTTGCCTCTAATAATTAGATTATTGGTTCTGGTCCTGTTTCTTGGTTCCGATCCTATCTAACTGGGCTGTCCTTTAAAGTATCATGGCAATGAAAAATGTCTTCAGTTCACTACCTTCCCACAGGTGTGCCTCAGGGTCTGTGCTTGGACCCTCTCTCTTTGCTGTATATACAGGGCCAGTGCTGTTTGTGTGCCCGGAGCACAACTCCCATCCAGAGAAAACAATGAACGAGTCACTTTTACTGCTGAGGCGCTTAAGATGTTACGGTTCACGTCAGGTTCTGGATTGGCCTTTTTCCTCTCTTCACACAAGGCTCCTCAGTGGTAGAACAAGCTAGTAGTAGCTACAAGAACAGAGTTGTACCTCTCTATGTTCAAGAAGCTCTTGACAACTTCCCTCTTCCAAGAATTCCTTCTTTCTTTAACTTCCTAACCTGAGCTTGAATCGTCTCCCAGCTGCACTCACCTGCACTTACTTTGTGATTCACAATGTCACTGTGGCTTGATTCTATTCCTCTGCTTAATGTTATGTAAAAAAATAAAAATAAGATAAATCAGTAACATTATCTGTGTTAAACGTTGATCCAGGTTCCCGCGGTGTGAACCCTGACCTGTCCTCCAGAGAGGGACGGCAGCAGTGGGAGACACTCATCTGCAAATCTACCATCAATCCAGTGCTTCATGTATGGAATACAGTGTTTAAGAAAAACTTTGGAATTAAGACTGATATTTTCAGAAGAGGAATATTGGGAGGTTTTATGTCTCAGGGGGAATCAATCCCTCTTTCTTCTGTGTTTCTCAGGATTTGCAGAAGAACCTGTCTGAAGCTCAGGACAGAATCAGCGCTGATGATGGACTTTCTGGAAGCCCGTTGATGACTCTTCTCTGTAAGGATCCAGGGCAGATGCTGTCCCTCCCCTCAGAGTGCCCTACGCAGCGCTCGTCCTTCTGGACCCTGCGTGAAACCATGACGGTGGAGCGCTTCTCTCAGTTAGTTGGAGAAAAGACAGGACGCAGCTCTTTAACGCTGCTCAGCTTGTTCATCAAAAAGGTACCGACCACATTCCAGCAAACATTTACATTTAAAATCTGAATTATCATGACTACATTCAGTTTTTGTTGTTGATTTTTTTTAGCATTTGACACATTTTCTCAACCTTCTGTAAAGTTTTAAGCCATTACATTTGCGTCTTATATTTGACTTGTATGCACATTTGCAGTTGCTCAGATGGGCAAATCAAATGTTTTAAACCCAAAAGCGATGAAAGCTCAGGTTCTGCAGAACCTCATAAAACTACAGAGAGCACTAAAAGGAAAGTCTTTAACTCTTCATTTTGGATGCTACTGCTCCACAACCTCTTTTCACTCGTTCTTTATCACAGCCTTACAAAGCAGTCCCCTCTAATTTTTCTATTTTTTTTACCTTTATGATTTATAACATACATATATTGTATATATTATACACAACAGTCGTTACTGTTTTGATCTTTAGGCTTTGTGACATTGCTAAAACTTTGCAGCCTTTCTTTTCATCGCTCTAAACAAGTTTCTTGACTTCGTGTGATTACATTTTAAAAGAGACATCTGCCTCTTTTGTCACAACTTGAGGTTTTACTGAAACATCTGTGACATGTTTTGGTCAAAATACCACAGTTACGCAACAACAGCTCAGGTTTGTGTCTTTTTTCCTTGTTGTGGTTTTTATGTGGTGAAGCCAGCCACTGTGCTGTTTTACAGATGTTACTTTAGATACAGATTACAAAACAACAAATAACCTATGAAGTACATTATTACCACATGAGACAAATGCAGAACTTACACGACATGTAACTAATTTTAAAAAAAGAAACGCTATATTCTGAAATACTTATTTCCTTCATGTGTTGCTCGATCATGAACAGATCGCTCTGTTTGCATTAAACTGGACCAGACTGTGAAAACAGTGCATCACAAATATGAAAGCTCTGAATGCACTATTGTTCACAACTTTATTTTGGTGAAAGGCGTCTGATATGTGCTGCTGCTGAATTCAATAGAAGACGGGAACTGAGAGCATGCTGTCAGTTTAGAGCTGCTGTCATCTCAGCTATGCTCCGCCTCCTCTGCTGTTGATTGATGTGGCACTGATTTGACACTCATTTCAGAATTTGCTGTTAAGACAAAAAGCAGAGGAGCTGATCTGAATGGCTCACTGAATGATACATTTCCAGGATTAAAGTTGTGTTATGCTGCTGTGAAATTAACCCATTTGACATCTTATTTCTCCCCATATTAGTGTTTCTGCAGCTCTTGCACTGACATTGTGGATGTGTTTGTCTCAGATTCACTGTGTGCGGCAACTGCATCACCTGCCTGAGCTAGCTGCTTTACAGTCTGACCTCCTGAGGGTGTCTCGGCTGTTGGCAGCTTCTACGCCTCAGACCATTGCACAGATGTTACAGAAAATCCCTGCAGGTAAATAAGTTTCTTCTCTTTAAGCGAACCGCAGCTACAAAACGCGGGTGGGCAAAAAGTGTTCTTAGTGTTCTCATTGTCCTTGTCAGGGTACCAGAAGAAGATGCTGGCTGAGAGAGTGCACAGGTTCATCAGAGTGTGGAACTGCCTCAGAGCAGAGGTGGCGAACAACTGTAAGCATGTGGCTCTAAACTGTTCACGCTAAAGAACGAAGGTGCAGTAGAATAATTATCACGTTAGAAATGCTGCCAGAACAGAGACATTATCATCAGACCTGCTGCAGCTAATACTGGGAGGTAACAGTTAAACCAATGCTTTATTTATTAAGCGATTCTCAGAGCTAACTTAAGTGTTTTAAAATTGGACATGGCTCTTTAAATAAATTAAAATGCTGTTTTCACTTCCTTTAAAGTAAAACTTGATTGATTGTATTGTTTTAACATTATAGTCTGTGTAAAAATTTCAGTTTCAAAGCAAGCTTCCACTTTGACTACACTGTTGATGTAAACAGTCCGAAATCTTGGGGAACTGGTTTCATGGTATTTAGTCAGTGTTATGGTCCAGCTCATTTGCCTCAGCATGAAGTGGAAACTGAAAACTGTTGATGTGCAGCAGTGTCAGCATAAGGCCAATAAATGAAACACCTTTTTTTATATATAAAAAAAAAACTGCACATCTATTCAATAACAGCTGAGAGGAGTTCTTTGATGTTTATCATTAAAGAACCACTACTACACTAAAAACTATTTAGCACATGAAGCAACATAAAAAAACCAAGAACAAAAAAGCTTGTTTACGATATATGAAAGATATTCTGTCAGTATGATGTAACTCATGTGAGTCTTGTGTAAATCTCAGCATCTTCAGTGTTTATTTGTTCATTTTTTTCTTTGTGTCCGTGTGTCTACAGCAGCAAATTTGGGGGTTGATGTGAATCTTTGTGAGACAGAGGTGACAGTGGAGAGTTCGGTGGAGTATCTGACGCCGAGCCGACACGGTCCTGGTTCATGTCTCCGAACTCTCATCGACTTCCTGTCAGACACTCACAACAGCCTGGTGAGGGAGGTCAGGAGGCTGAACCGCCATGAGGACAGGTCAGCCCTGCTTCTGCTGATGCGCCCATCAGTTGCTGTTACTATTACTGATCTCACGATGAATGAATAAGCCTTCACTCTTGTGTATTTAAAAGAAAATACCAATGTTTAGGAGTCAGTTCTGACATGTTGACCGTGTCCATCCTCGTGTTCCTCAGCGAGTACAGTGTTCCTTTAGAGAGGATTTCAGAGACCCAGCTGACGCTGTGCCACCCTGAACGGGAGCTGCTGCCTCTTGTTTTGGCAAACTGCAACTACACTCTGGAAAAAGGCGGCGAGACAGACAGCCGCTACGACTTTTGCGGCATCGAAACCCAGTTGGCTCGTCGCTTCCTGGCAGGGAAACCGCTCATCCTGGTAAACCTGGTCACACATCTGCATGCAGAAATCATGAAATGGCAAGCATTTTGACGAGCTACATCTCCTCTGTCAAACTTAGGACACCTCAAGGTACCTGAACCGCCACCAGCAGGATTTCTCTGTGGTTCTTGCTGAAGTCCGAGGGAAGATCCATCAGGTAAAGTGTTTCAAAGTTCCAGTACTGTCATCTGGATCTGAGTAATACCAGCTGAGGAGGTTCACGCTAGTTTCCTTTGTTGTCATGTTGTGAGGCCACCTTGTTAGTGGTTTTGTTCCCTCCATCTGCTGCTCTCCTTGGTCCTGACAGTCTCTGCATTCATGTTGTAGGAGGTGCTGAAGGGTTCGGTGAGCAGCGCCATGACAGCTGTGCTCCGTTCCTTTACGGATGTCTGTGATGCCGTGTTTGTGGTGGAGATTGGCCTCCGTTTCCTCGGAAAAACCGGCGGGGATCCTCAGGGTCAGCTTTTGTCTTACCTTACTGAGTCACTGCAGATGGGCCCGCAGATCTCAAGCACTGTTGCCAAGGTACGTTAGAAGCACGATGCCGTGCAAAACATGGAATTCTGTGGATCTCATTTTGTTTCATCACTCCGTCCTGTTGCTTTGCTGCTCGTGGGGGAATTAGGAATGTCCTATATAATCAGATGTCTCTGGCTTAGCGATGTCCTGATCTGATCACATGATCGGAAACCAAGGTCAATCACGTGATTTCTGAAGGATCGGGGGTAAATGTTCGTATTGTAACATTTTATTTCACTGTATTATATTATTTATGTAGCGTCTATCCTTCAGTTTTACAACTCATGTCAGGTGGGGAGTAGGCATAAACTTCAACCTCGGGTAGCAGTAGTAGCTGCTGAGCTGAGCTGGCAGCTGATAGGCTAACAAATAAAATTTGAAGCGAGCTCCTCTGCATTTTGGAAATGTCTGCAATTTGTAAATATTTCAAATTGGACAGTGAGCGCAGTTCTACAGCCACTTACACTGTGTGCAGTTTGGAAATTGTGGGTGGTGGAAACCACAGAGCTGTTTTTAATAATACTAAGATGTTACGACACCCTTCTGTTTCATGCACAGTAAATCAGGACTTGGTATGGGCAGATACTCAAAATAAGTGAGATTGAAACGTCCCAACTGTGGCTGCTTCTGTGCTCTGATAACACAGTAGTTTTTAATGCTTAAGTCATTTAACACCCCTTTCAAAACAACCAGCTGTTTTTGCTACTTTGTTCCCCTTTAGAAGATTTTCTTTCCTTTAACAACGTTGTTTCATTAACAGTTACATTGATGGGAGGAAATTCATCCAGACTTTTGCTCTTCTATGTGGGAAAAGGAGAGATGGGAATATATCTGGATCTGATTCATGGTGATCCGTCAATGTTCCAGATGCCGTGGAGGAGCTTCTCCATCACTACTGTGCAGTGTGCTGCTAAGACGCACAAGATTACTTTCTCCCAAACTGCTGGCTTGAAAATGCCAACTTAGCATCAGAATGTTCACACCAGTCTGTCGTTTCTTTCAATGAAATGAAATGAGAGGACTTGTTGCTGGTGAGAATGCTGCTGAAATGCAAGTAATTAGTTCAAGTCAGGCAACCAACTCCAAACTGAAGACTGCATGTAATGATGGATGACCCAAAACTGAGGGAGGGGGACGCTGAAAATATCTTGATTTGTGAGAAATCCCTCCCCTTCCATAAATGATAGACAATAAAAAGTAAATCCCACATTAGCTCAAACTGAGTAGGTGAAATTTTTCACATTAGCTCACCTTTTTATGATTTTCTTTGTCCTTTTAGGGGCTTGGGGAATGTAAACTGGAGCACAGCATCTTCACCTGGCAGCTCCTGACTTGTTGGAAATCTGAGCTCATGCTGAACAGGAAGCAAGTACGTCTGAATTAAAGCAGAAAATGTTTCAATATTTACTGGACGTGATGGTAGAAAGATGTTTAATAGCCATCGGCACAGTTTATGATTTAAAATTCCATGTAAGAAACCCATGTGACTATGTAAACAGATGATGGTCAGTACTTTACCTCGTGAGCCCTAACTCCAAACCATACAATAGTGAGCTAATGCGGTTACTTCAGATTGTCCTATCTTGGTGCTGCAGGCGCCTACAGACTGACCCCAGTAAAACCTGAATGAACTTTGACTCCACTGAATTCATTATGTTGTTTCCAGGACCCGTTTCAGAGGCTGCCCCCAGAGTTCCAGCAGAAACTGGTGGAGGAGCAGAGGAAAGGCTTAAAGGCTTTCTTTGCTGTCACAGATGTTGACGCCTTTGCTTTGGAGCTGCATGAAATTCTGTTGCTGAAGACCAGCAACACTTTGCCTGACCAGGGTTACCAGTCCCATTGGGAGTAAGAACAATTCATTTGCACTAGCGTTTGTTGTGAAAATTGAGCATTTGTGCATTTACTGTAGTTTTGCTTGAAGGCAATGTCAGAATTGGTAAAACAGTCAGGAACATTTTTCTTTTTCTGCTTAGAAAGTACTTGTTAGGACATGCACCCTATTGTATAGTAGCTTTAATCAGACCTAAGTGTGGATGTCTCAGCTGGGGGTCCCCTCTCCCTCTGGGATTTGAAGTGTTTTGACTTCCAGGACCCGAGCGTGACCCCTCCAGGCAGCCATCTGTCAGAGGAAGGCGGCTTTAGCTCTGCATCCTAAACCACAGGTCACGCCTGTTGAAGCAGCAGCTGGACAGGGACTCAGTAGGAATTCCTTGAGTGAAAACAGATGATTCAGTGCTAACAGTTGTTTTCTTCATGTCCTCCCTGTTGTCTGCAGCATCAGTTCCACCTTAGAGGTCCATTTGGAGCAGAAAGACCTTCCACCTCTGCTGGGACTCGAGTCTCTACCAGAGGACATCACGCTGGGGCAAGGGGCTGATGCATGGAGGGCAGCTTTGGACTTTAACAGAAGATGAAATATATGGACGAAGACTGCCATCATTAAAGTCATTCCTTACATGTGGATAGATTCTTATTAGAAATGCTCTGCTGTGTCAGTTTGTAGATAATCACTTTGATTGGAATACACCGAAGTTATGTCATATGTTGGTGGGACGTGAGGGATAAATGAATAAAGTTTTCCAAATAAAAATGTCAGTCTGTGGTCACGCCTCCCTCTGCAGTGTCAACCAAACCAACACCCCCACTGGAATCGGTTTGCGAGACGGACGCCGTCTTGTAGCCAATCAGCAACAAACATGTGCTGACGACGTTCCAGTTCCACCAATTAGAGAGGTGGAGGGGGGCGGGGACTGTTACCACAGAGATACTGGTGATACTGGTCTGCTGCGGACGACTTTCACTGTTTATCAGGCGGATTAGTATCCATGAGGACGCTGCCGTTTAGGAAAACTGGAAACTACCAGTTACAGCGACATCCAGCTCGTGAGAAAAAGTAGCTGTTGCTGATCAACGTTTTGGTTTTGTTTTTTTCCCTCGATCTGTGTTGGGTTAAATAACTTATCTCGTCATGCTCCCACCAGACTTCAGTTAAAAAAACACACACAACAACATCGTTTTTATTTCTCTGCCTGGAAAGTACAACCTCTGGATTAGTCCGCCTGTTAAAGCTGGAATTAACACATCCCGTACTGGACTGGAGCTCCGGTGAAGGAACCCAGCGAAGGTACCGAAGCGAGTCCGTCTGCGTCAGTAACGGTTCCGTTCCCGCTCGTCTCCCCAGGCTCATAAATGTGGACAAGTTTGCATCAAAATCCAGGTCATGGCTGCTCGCATTGTGTGACCTGGATTTGCGTAGTTTGAATGTTCTCATGGCAGCTTTGCATTTGTTCTGACAGCTGTACGTGAGAGCACGTAGGTGTCTTTCCTGCTGCAGATACACCGGAGAACCGGACCGGACCGGCCTGTGATCGGAACCGGACGATTTTTTTTCTTTTAATTTTTGCCTGACACCTAATATTGGTCTCCAAAATCGGTCGAAACTGACTAATATTTTTTATTCAGTACATGCATCATATGCACAACCTTTAAAATATTTAACTGACTCTTTTATGCAAAAATCAGAATGTCCAAAGTTGGTATCAGCAGATGATACCAAGAAAACTGCACCTGGTGCATATGAAATTTTTTTTGTCTTTTGTTTAACTACTGTGAGAAAGTGATTTAATTATTGGTGGATAGCTTTTCTGAAAATAAAGTTATTCCAACTTAATGCATCGTAGTGATATTTGCATGTATGCTCATCAAGTACAACAAAGTAGTATTGTTACACACTCACAGCAAAAAACTTTATTGTTGCAGCAAATTTTCCTCCGGGGTTTAGGTTTCAGATGGTATTGTTCACTGAACTGAGGCTTTAACTTTCAGCTTCATCCTACCCCTGCATCTTTAAAGGGACATTTCCACAGTTGGCATGTTGAACACTTAAAACGATTGGAGTCTTACGTCCCTCAGAAATATCATGCTCTTTGGTTTTTAAGGGTTTTACTGCTGGTAACTATGAAATGATGTGGGAACTGCTGGGAACGTTTTCCTCTGCTGGTGTGTCTGCTGAAGCTTCTCACATCTGCTTTCCAGGTTTTCACAGGATGCACACAACACGTAGCCCTTCGTCCATCCCCACAAGGACCCAGAGTGATGCTCTGGACCTCAGCTTGTCCGGCTCCCAGGTTCCTGTGTCCAAAAGGCCCAGCAGTGCGTCACCGGGGAAGTATTTTTCTCGGTCTGTGTCCGTGTCTGTGGCTGGCGACAGCAGAGGAAAACGCAACACACTGGTGAGTAGCTAACTTGCCTTCTTTATTCTTGTTTCATAATTTTACACAGTCCATCTGGAACGGTTCTTATTAACAAGTCTTTTATATTCACAGGGTGATGCCACCTTTGGTGGCCCCCGCTCCATCAAGAACCTGAGGCGATCCAACAGCACCACTCAGGTTAACCAGCAGGCCAGCATTAGCCTGAGGTGCAAACTCACGCTTGCATACACTTACTGATGTTTAATGTCTGCATAAGTAGAACAGAAGTGCCTCTTTAAGAAACATTATCTCATCTTATTTCTCTGTGTCAAACCAGTTTTCCACATTTCTTATCGCTGACATTGACACACTGAAGTGTGTAAAGTACACAATGTGCTGATTCATGTAGGCTGGAGAGCCTCAGGTTAAAGCAGCTCACAGCTTTTCAGTTTCAAGCAACACACATGATTCTGAAATATGAAGGGCATGTTTTTGTAAATTACAAAAAAAAAGAATTTTCACATTTAAATGAGCTAAATCTGTGTTCCTGTTAGGAGGAAAATATCTTTGAAGCTCGGGGAGCTTTTTAAACCAGTGTGCCTCTCTTCAGTGAGCAACAGCTGGTAGCCCTGTAGCTTTGGTGCTTAGGACAATGGGAGTTGTGGCATGCCAGCTCCTGCATGATAAAGAGTGCAGGGAGGCTGGAGGTGGTAGGTTGCTTGGACTTGGTTTGTCCCATGTTAGAGGGGGAGGGCCAGGACCTCTCGGGTCGTGTTACACCCTCCACCAGGAGCCAGTGAAAGGAAAAGTGTGCGCGCTGTTGTCCGGCAGCTGCTGCCATGACCCATCCCCTCTCTGCCTCAAAGGATGCAGAGTTGAGGGGCTTTAAATTGATAGACATTCTATATGCCCCCACCTCTGGAGTCCTTTTGGGCTATCATTGGGTCACTTACCACCTACTGCTCACTCCTCCTCCCTGCACTGATCATTTGTAAAGCAAAAAACTTGAGGAATGTGGAGCCTGAATAGTGTTGTCAGATAGCTTTTCACTGAGCCAGCTGCCCTCCCAGCCCTCCCCGAAGATGCACAGTCTCATTTATATACTCACACAGACAGAAACGCCCTCCACAGATACCAGACAGGGGGTCGCCCTGCAGCTTTGACTCATGAGGAAGGGGCAGGAGTGCAAGGCCATCAGGATCAGCATATGAAGGCTTTTACTGAGGATCCATCATGGAGTTCCCCCTAACAGACAGCTGCAACACTGAATTCCAGAAGAAGAGAAGGGGATGGGCTTCATTTGTGCAGCTGTCAGGATCAAGTTAATCAGAAGCTACCTCTGAGAGCTCGAGCTCTGTTTTGTTTTAGGTTTTTATTTGTGTAAAGTGGAACTGAAAAAAAACTGCTGTCGCCTGCATTTAGCAACAGATTGGAAAACTGCCGTGGCCCTTTAATAACTCACCACATCCAGGTCATTTGAAAAATGTGCTTTTTCATCTTCCGGGTTTTAGTTTCTCTGTGTAACTTACTGCTTTATGTGCTCTTCAGTCAGGAGCAGAGCGAGGACTACTTGGCTCTGTTTGACAGCAGTTCAGATGGACGCAAGAAGCTGGCCAGCCTCAGCAAGATTTCACCAGACAGAACCACGTGGAACATTCTGGTATTTCCTGTCAAACCCAGCTACACCTCAGTTATATTAGCCATGATAAACACATCTGATACATAACTGTTGAGGAGACTGCATTAGTTTAGTTTTGGGTGTTTTCTCTGTCTTTGTTTTGCCTACAAGGACGATCAGCCCAGAGCTATTGCCCATCACTCGAGCCCCCGCAGCACCGGCAGCATGGACTCACCCACCAGCCTAAAGAGAAGAGAGCCTGGCATTGCACTTGCTGCCACATTCACTGCCAATAATAGGTGGGCTGCATCTCTCTCACATCTACACACTCACACAATAGTCCAGGTGTCTACTTGCAGCGCTGTTCTCTGCGTGTCTCCCACTTCTCATGTTTCAAGCTTGCTGATCATGGCAACTGATATCACCACCTTCAGGAATTCCTCCTACGCTCTCAGTTTTTCTTTCATGCAAATAGTCAGAAAAAGAGCCCTGTAGGTTTGATCTGTATCATTGTAAGAACCTGTGACAATGGAGTTGTGTGGAACAGAGAGTTTCAGTGTCGCTGTTTGTTTTCACAGGAGCAACAAGGGAGCCGTGGGCAACTCAGTCACCACCATCTTACACAACAATTACTCCGAGAAGCCCCTCACACCAAAGAGCTCCAACCAGAAGCCATCCTTCAAGTATGTCCTTCAGTGTTGGGAGCTTATGTTTAGAATCAACACTGTTACAAACCTGTACCAAGTATAAAGATCTTCATTTCAAAAGTTTTGAATCAGCATAACAAAGCTTGGTTCAACTGAAGCATTAGGTTGGATTTCCCAAACTCTCTGACCAAACTTTTCTTTCAGTAACATTCTGAAGGCCTCAGCCAATGACGACACATCGCTGGAGAACGACTCTGTCACTAAATCCCAGAAGAAGTTTTCCTCCTCCTCGTCCTCCTCCAACAACAGGTCTCCAGTGACGGCTCAGTGCTGCAGCCCAGTCCCACCACGTAGGAGGGAAGTCTCAGAAGAGGAGGCCGAAAGGTCTGAGGCACTGATCAGTGTTGCTGCACGTCAGCTTTGTTGGGGGTTCTCTGTTGTATCACTCACAGCAGGTCTCTTATCTGCTTAAAGATTCATTCAGCAGGTGAACCAGGCAGCCGTCACCATTCAGCGCTGGTACAGACATCATTTCAGGAGAAAACACACCAACCAGGCTGCACTTAAACACTTCCTTTCCAATAAAAGAAAGGTATTTATATGTCTTCCATTTACTCTGTGTGCTTTTAACTTGATTTGTCCTGATGTTGCACTGATGCTCGCTGTATATTCCCTTTTGTAGGAGTGGGAGGAGAGGAAACGGGAGGACAGTCACCTGGAGCAGCAGCAACAGAGGAAGGTTGAAGACAGAACAAGGATCCGTGAGGAGAAAGCTCGACTCGCCCGCCTCGCTGCCATCCAGGTGCTCACTTCTGATTTCAGTAACTTACTTCCAGCAGTTAAGTTTCATGTATTGGAACTGGATGTTGTGTGTGTGTGTATGTGGGGGGGTATGGTTGCTGGGTAGTGGTCATTAAAGTTTGTAACCTACTACTAGTGAGCTTGTATTATTTAGTAAGCTTAGCAGTTGTGGATGAGTCCTGCCAGTGTTAATGAGGCCAAACCCTCCCAAAGCTGGAAGAATAAAGACATGAGTCACAGAAGCTGAGAAAAGTAAACAAGTGCGTTGACATTGGTAGTCTTGGGAAGAGCAACAGGTGATGGCTGTACAGGTAGATGACACTGCTGTGAACACTATGGCTTGTTTCTCATTGAAGGAAAGGACCAAACTCGTGAGGCTTACTTGAGCTTTGACTGGATTACATGAACAGGAATGTATCCATGATGGACTGTATATGTATATGACTTTGATCCTCAAAATAGGAAAATGGATGGCATTATAGCAAGATGGAACTTCCTGATGCAGAATTAATGTTAGATGTTAGATTTCAGTATGCAGTATGGCATAGTGCAGTATTAGCTGTGGTATTAGCATTTCACCTTAGATGTGGAAAAACTGAAAGTTGGCCCTGACAGTGTGTACATATTTGACTTTTGCATCAAAGAAGTTGGCACTAAAAGGGATTTTTTTCTATCAAGTCAGGACAGAACAGGACATAACTGGGATTCTGGCACCAACCCCCTTGGTAGGTATGATTGCCATTTATCAAAATGCGTTCACCTGGGCCAAGGATTGTTCATGCAGAGCTAATGAAGTCAAACTGAGTGAAGATGAAGCAGATGATGTAGAAGAGAAATCTTTGACAGGGTCTTGGCTCTGCACCAGTAGATACTGCATCCGCCTGGACTGTGTGGATATCAGAATTTCTTAATACCCATGCCACAAAGTTTGATAAAAATGAAGTGAAGAGTTAGAGGTAGTCAGAAAAAACACACTGTAGACTTTTTCAAGTTGATGATGGAAAAATGGTCCACTCCACCAAGACACTGAAAAAACCTGCAAAAAAGCAGCCGGATCAAGTGCTACACTGAAACTGAAGTTGTCCCATCAGAGATTCCACTACTTCTGGCATCTATGAAGAGCAGTGCTGGACATGAAAAATGACAGCGGTGTTCAGTCAACCTGTGAAACTTGATTTTTACAAGCTCTAGCCAGCACCGTGCTAGCAACAGAGATCCAGATGTGCAAAACAATGATCACGTCTTGATAGCTGATGATTACGCCACTTTTCAAAGAACAAAAGAACGAGGACTTAGGCCTGGGATATTGTGGAGGAAGATTAATTAGTTACAATCATATATATGTATATATATATATATATATATATATATATGTTTAGTGTAAAACTATCTGTTTAACCGTTAAAGCTGAAAGCCTCTTGGTCTTACAGTTGTTCAGAGGTGCAGGAGAGGTAGTCTTTTATGTATATAGCTATGTTTGACCGTGCCGATCTAGTAGTTATTCTTGCTCTGTTAAGCCATTCAGTTGTACACTAGATAAGTTATCTTTTGGCAGGATGCCGTCCAAGGATAAATTAAGGATATAGTGGGATTATATGCAACAAGTCGTCAAACGTTGCAAAGGACATACGAAAAATACTGTTGGTGTTTCTCATCAATTCTCCACAACAACCCAGCATCGCTTGCTTTTATGATGTGACCGCAACAAAAGCAAAAGGATAACTTCTTCTGTCTCTCTTCTAGTATAAGGTTGTATTTCTGACTCTGGCTCTGCGTTCTGTCCCCTAGTGGAGACCTCTGGTATTACAATCTCTGCCCACATAGAACCACATAGAAAGAACATTCATACGCAGCTGGTTGTGTACGTAAACACACAATCAAACTGCAAGTATATCCCAGTGGGGGCAGTTCTGTAACACAATTTCTACTGCAAACTGTCAGCTCTCATGCCCGGGTCCCACCGGACACAAATGCACCTCAGTCCAGCTGTGCTGCTCCAGCTGTTGTATGCTATGAATTTCAGCCACACCAGTCAGTGAGATTAGTCCCACCAGAGGTGAACTGGCATATTTCAGCTGGGAGCCTCTGCCAACTCAACGATTGACACACACCTAGCCCATTTTTGGTGTACAGCTCTTTCAGTTTACACATAGAAGATCAAGTTAGCAGAGAGTTGAACACAAGAATGACGCGGAGAATCTGGTAGATGTTTTCAACCTAAGACTGTAAATGCACAGATTAGTCTGTGACGTTGTGATTTTTGCAGCATTTCAAGTCTTTTGGATAAAGTTATTATCTTGTGAACACAGCTGAGCGTCCGACATGGACCCAGTGAGATCCTGGGTTTGTGCTGTGGATGGAGAAAAAGGTAGTACAGCTGGACCACAGCGCCTCCGAGCGCGTTGGTTGGTACCATGGGACTACACGCTCGCAGTCCCAGTTGCTCACAACATTGTCCCTTGTCTCCCTCTGGTGGTGTGTTACAGGAGCTGCAGCATAAGAGAGCGCAGCGCACTTCAGAGATGCAGCATGCAGCTGAGGTAGAGTTGGAGAACCTGTGGCAAACTGGTACAACTGGACACAAGAAGCAGCCTAAGATTTCACCCACCAATGACTGCACCGCATTACCAAGCAACAACAGCCTCGTATCATCCACAGACATCAAAACTAAGAACACAGGTTTGTACTCTTCATGGGAGAGGATTTTGTTATAATATTAATTGACCCATCACAGAGTCATTGAGATTTACACAAATTACGTCTAACAGTATAAGTGTTTCAATATAATTTATGGTTGTTAAAAGGTGTTTATGTGAGCAATCTAGCAGATTAAATAAGCATATTTATTGAATGTATATTCTACAGACTCTAATTTGAACATTGTGGCTGACTTTGGTGAACTGAGCTTTAGAGCCATTTCTCCCACTTTGTCCAGTCCCAGAGGCTCTCAGTGTTCTCAGGTGAGTTATTCTTTATTTTTATTCACAGTTTTGCTTTCTAGATCCTTCTGTTTTTCTGATGTTTATAAAAGATTCCCATTGCATCATTCTGTTGGCACCTTAGGACAGAACAAAGGGAGACAATCCCCTGGGGCAGCAGCATCAGGACAGGGACAGGAAGCTGGTCCGTAAAGAGAAGTGTCCTCTAACTCACCTCAGTGCCCCCCAGGTGAACACATCTGATGTGTGTGTTTGTGAGTTGGCCTTGGAAGGAGAGCCTTCCCTGGACTGTCATGATTCATGAGTATTGATTGCTGCGCCTCTGTCCTTGGTGCTGTGTAACAGGAGCTGCAGCAGAGAGAACCACAGCAGGCTCCATCTGAGCTGGAGCTTGAAAACTTAAGGCACACTGGTGTGGGGGATCGTAAGAAATTGCTCAAAATTTCAAGCAATAAAAGTCCTCTGTCCATTTGTTCGTCACCGAGCAACCCGATGTCACCTACAGACACGAAAACTAAGAACACAGGTCTGTCCTGCGGATCAAAGCTGCTCTCATGTAAACACAGTTCTGGAAGGAAAATGAAAAACAATCTTTTTAAACAAGGGGGTGTGTTTATCCACAGACTCCAGTTTAAATGTTGTGACCGACAGATGTGACCTCGGCTTTGGAGATATTTCCCCCACTTTGTCCAACCGCAGGGGATCCCAGTGTTCTCAGGTGAATGACCTAGTGGTCCCAGTTGCACTCTGTCAATATATTCTCTAACAACTCCATGTTCTACCAGCAATTCTTGTGTCTGGTCACAGGAATTTGAATATAGTATAAACATGAAGTATCTGTGTGCTGCAGGAGATCCCGCAGAGACCAGGAGGTGTGGAGGACCAGTCTCAGGGAGCTCTTTCCAATAGGACTCCATCTAAAACCACTCTCAATGAGTTGCTGGACACCCTGAAGCTTTTGGAAGAGGAGCCACAGAGACTGTCACAGCCAAAGTGCTACCACAAGGAAAAATATGCCTGGATTGATGAGGTCAGTGTTGGTGTCCCAGTCATGCAGCACACATAGTATGTAAGGAGAAGCTACTGAAGCCATGACTGGAATCTACATCTTGTTGAAGGACGGGGATTCGAACTCTCTAACCACTGACAACCTGGAGCGCCATGGCCAACTGAGCCATCATCCGGTGCTGCCAGACGGGGGCGCCCTGCTATCGGAGGCCAAGCTGCAAAGCATCATGAGCTTCCTGGATGAGATGGAGAAGTCTGAGCAGGAGAGACCTCGATCAGTCACCTCAGGATCTCATAGAGAGGTCAGGAAAACAGTTTTTTCTGCATGTAGTGGCCAGAGCAGAAACACTGGATACGTTACAGGTTGTGGTGACATGTATGGCGTTGACTGAGTGTAGTTGTCTTTGTCCACAGGCTCTGTTGTCTGAGGAGGACCTGGTTGGCATCGATCACGCTTCAGCTGCCGCAGCCGAAGGCTCCATGATGAGAATCAGAATGGAGCTGGATGAGAAAAAACGCACCGTCAACATGCTGCAGACGGCCCTGGTGAGGACCACGCACACACGCTCTGAAGTTTAAAGCTGTAACTGATGCAGGTTGCCTGTTTACAGCTCAGATCTTCTTGTCATCTGTGTCTCATGTGGATCAGGCCCAACAGAGAGAACTGACAACGAGACACATGAAGGAGACAGAGAAGGAGCTCAGCAGAAACTTCCAGCTTCAAAAGGAGCAGTATGAAGCCACCATCCAGAGACACCTGACCTTCATCGACCAGGTGAGATACATGTCGTCGTTCTGGAAGCACTAAAGTTCCTCTTTCCCACTCGGTCTCCCTCTCACCTTGATCTGTCTGTCTTCAGCTCATCAGTGATAAAAAGGCTCTGAGTGAGCAGTGTGAAGGAGTGGTGAGAGAACTGAAGCAGGTGGATCAGAAGTACATGAAGAAGATCGCACAAATGCAGCAGCAGCATGAAATGGTGAGTCGTGAGCAGTGGAAGAGGACTTTAACGGCGCTAAAGTGCACTCGTTAGCTCGCTGCAAGCTTCTGCCTCTCTGCTTTGCATATTGTGTAACTGCTTTCTTGTATTACTGCTGTTTAAAGCTGTCTTCTGTCATGTCTTTCTCTTCATTGTCTCTCTCCGTCCACATCTGTATATCTGGTCTTTCTCACCTTTATAGGTGTGGCAAATTCTTGGTCCCTTGTGTGAGGTAACTTTATTTTCTCCTTGAACCTACGCCCTGTCATATCCATCTCTCGTTATTCCATTCATTGCATTTGTCTGTCTTTCACCACTTCTCCAGGACAGTCTTTCTAGCATGTGAGTCTTCACATTTTATCAGTCTCAACATTTATAATTAAAGCGCCCTGTTCTTTGTGTTAGTAGGTTCCTTTCAGCCGTTAGAGTGAGCTCTCTTCTTCTCCTCATTACTGCATCCACCTTTTCCTGTTGTTAGAGAGAGAGAAAGCTTGACCGCTTGTGTCCCGATCTCGTCCTCATCACTGCAGCGTCGGTGCACCGTGACCACAGCTAAGCTTTTCTTCTGTTTGATCCCACCGTCCCTCTGCAGGAGATCAAAAAGTTAAAAGACCTCATGAGCGCTACAGAAAAGGTCAGACGGGAGAAATGGATTGATGAGAAAACGAAAAAGATCAAGGAGATCACAGTCAAAGGTAGCGTACACTGAAGTAATGAGAGATTAAAACGTTTAAAACAATAGAGAAGCCAACTTAAAGGATACTGGCTGCATCTTCTTTTCACTAGAGATGGTTTTTCTGTTTTGTCATGTCTCTGCTTCGTTAGTGATGCAGTTTCAAGGGTTCGTTAGTCGATGGAAGAGGACAGATTACATGAGACATGAGCTTCCTTTTTTTTGTTATTTTCTGTGTGAAAATGTGTCATTCTGTTGAATTTCCTCAGTAAATCTTGCTGGAATAGAAATAATATATTAAATAAATTGTCTGCATTGGTTATTTACTGACAAGGATCAATTTAGCTGGTTCATATATATCTATGTGATTTACAGTATAATTTAAAAAAAACATTACTGACAAAAAAGATAACATTTTTTTCTCTTGAAAGAATAAAAACAATTTGCTGCTCAGAACTGTGGAATCACAGATTCTGGCGGTTGTCAGATGAGTCGTTTTTACTGGAACTGGGCCTGGTCTTTTCTTTTTTTTATGTTTCGGCCAAAATTAACAACTTCTTTAATGTATTTTTTCTTGCAATGTCCACAAACGTAAAGAAGAATCATCCCAGTGTGGTATATCAGATACATCACTGCTTCTCCTCCACTCTGCTCAGGACTGGAGCCAGAGATCCAGAAGCTCATCTCGAAGCACAAACAGGAGCTGAAGAAGCTGCGGGCGCTGCACGAAGCGGAGCTGCTGCAGGCAGATGAACGGGCAGCTCAGCGCTTTGTCCACCAGTGTGAGGAGCTCCGGCAGCAGCTGGAGAGAGAGAAGGAGGAGGAGTGCCAGAGGGAGAGGGAACTTGCCAAACAGAGGTGAGCATCTCACATCATCATCACTTCTAGGTGCAGCTGCGCTGTACTGCGTACCATGTCTTCTACGTGGCCACGCTGGCATTTATTAATGCTTCGTTAAAGCTGAATGTTCATTTGCATTTCTCAGGATTGTTAGGTGAGTTGTGCTGGTGTGTCTGACAGGTATGAGAAGCAGCTGCATGAGGAGGAGTTGTCCCTGGAGCAGCAGAGGAGACGTCTCTACAAGGAGGTGTCTGATGACAAAGACAGGCTGGATCAGCTGGCTGCCAGGTGAGGCATCCACAAATACGAAAAGGAGTCAGGGCTTTTTTCTCCTTTACTTTAGTTGTCAAGGAGCAAAACAAGTGTCCTTGGCAGAGGGACACCCTCCAGCAGGATTGTGTTGAGGTGTCTGTTTGTTTTTACATAACTGAGGGCTGTTTCACAAAAGTAGAAAGTAGTAGTATTCAGAAATCCAGGATAAGAGATAAACCAGGTTTGACATAGCTTCATCAGTTCATCCTGGCTTCATCCGTTTCACAAAGACCAAACCACATTCAGGAGGTGCAGCTTTGTTGAGCCAGGTGTAACAAATCCAGGTGTAGGTAATCCAGGTGTAGGTAATCCAGGTGTAGGTAATCCAGGTGTAAGTAATCCAGGTGTAACTAATCCAGGTGTAAGTAATCCAGGTAAATGCGCGTCCACAGATTCTTCAACAGACCATGAGATCGATCCCAGATTCACTGATTCTACAGAGGATAAACGACATGCGCTGAACTTTTCACCCAATGAGCAACATCTTTAGATGGAGGCTGATGAAGAAATGAAGCATCATCATCCTAAAGAAGGAAACACTGCTGCTGTTAGAAAGGAGCAA
>JBAMYA010000011.1:11881611-11909460 GCA_037176975.1 Arrhamphus sclerolepis | reverse complement strand
ACAATGTTCCAAAACACATTTGATTTATTTTCTGTTCATGTTTAAATTCAAATCTTATCTGAATGATTTAATGTTAAATAAATATCACATTAAACTACAGCATAACGTTGATATTCCGGACCCTTGCTTTAAGACATTTACGCTAAACGGACCTCTTTGAATTTTAATTGAATACCCATGGTCTAAAGTAACATAAACTAAAGGCCAGGTGTCCATGCGTCCTGGTCCAGAAAGTCCATGAAGTCCACCAGTCAGACGTGGTTGTGTTTCAGGGTTCCGACTGCTCGGTGGACGTGGACGAGTGTCAGACTTTGGCAGGAACACTGCAGGGGTGTCAGAACGGGGCCACCTGCCTCAACAGTCCCGGATCCTTCACGTAAGTCGGAGACGTCCCCACTGGTGTTCTTCAGCAGATGTTCTGAAACTGAAAAATAAACGTCACTCGTTCATCTTCTTTGTATTCCGCTCTAGCAGCGCCAACGTGCGGTCTGCTCAGATCCAGGAATGGGACTGTTTGCGAGACACCTGAAGCTGCCTCTAACCTACTGCTGATGTCGTGTCTGTGTTGCAGCTGCTCGTGTTCTCCAGAATGGTCGGGAACTCTCTGCACTGTCCGCTACGACGACTGCCGCGGTGCAGCATCGGACCTGTGTGTGCACGGCTTATGTATCGACGCAGACCGGGTCGTAGCCGGACAGGTGACGTCTCTGAAACCTGGTCTCTACTGGTCTCTGCAGTCTCTACTGGTCTTTATTGGTCTCCACAGTCTCTACTGGTCTCTGCAGTTTCTACTGGTCTCTACAGTCTCTACTGGTCTCTACAGTCTCTTCTGGTCTCTGCAGTCTCTACTGGTCTCTACAGTCTTTCTGGTCTCTGCAGTCTCTACTGGTCTCTACAGTCTCTCCTTGTCTTTATTTGTCTCTACAATCTACAATCGCTACTGGTCTCTACAGTCTTTCTGGTCTCTGCAGTCTCTACTGGTCTCTACAGTCTCTCCTTGTCTTTATTGGTCTCTACAATCTCTACTGGTCTGTAAACAGATGCTGAAAAAGACACCAAATCACAGTTTATTCACTATAAAGCTAAAAATCTGTTTCTCTTTAATGTAAAAACATTTATGATGATTCCTGCAGCTAACTACCAATATCAAAGCTACGTAGTCATTAGCTAGGCTAGCTGACTTACCGAACAAAGCTGACCTATGTTGGCTAGCCTCCTAGCTACAGCTACCTAACTAGCTAAACCAAGCTAAAGTTGCTAACTTAATTAACCAGGGCAAATTAACTAGTTAATAAGCTTACCTGGCTAATGTTGCCAACCTTATTAACTACAGTAATTTAGCTAGTTAATAAGCTAACCTGGCTAATGTTGCCAACCTAATTAACGATAGTAATTTAGCTAGTTAATAAGCTAACCTGGCTAATGTTGCCAACCTTATTAAGTACAGTAATTTAGCTAGTTAATAAGCTAACCTGGCTAATGTTGCCAACCTAATTAACCACAGTAATTTAGCTAGTTAATAAGCTAACCTGGCTAACGTTGCCAACCTTATTAAGTACAGTAATTTAGCTAGTTAATAAACTAACCTGGCTAATGTTGCCAAACTAATTAACCACAGTAATTTAGCTAGTTAATAAGCTAACCTGGCTGATGTTGCCAATCTAATTAACTACAGTAATTTAGCTAGTTAATAAGCTAACCTGGCTGATGTTGCCAACCTAATTAACTACAGTAATTTAGCTAGTTAATAAGCTAACCTGGCTAATGTTGCCAACCTAATTAACTACAGTAATTTAGCTAGATGTAAGTGGGTCAATTTATGAAATCCTTTGTGAAATAATTTACTGTATTACGTTAGAAGAAAGAGCATGTGTATTCATTTGAAAAGTAAAAACATGAGAACCACATGTCGGAGAAAGATCCAACCAGGTCCACACAAGGAATATTGAGGAGCGCACCGTTGGAGTCCTGAAGAGCAGGTTCTGTTGTTTGGATCGTAGTGGTGGAGCTCTGCTGTACAGGCCAGAAAAAACACGCTGAACCCTTATTTAAATAGGGCATCTGCAACACTGCTGCATCTGCCACCATTTGTGCAATCACTCTTACTAAATGACGCTCAAACCGTGGTTCCACCTCCTGTGCAAAATTCTGGACTGCGCATACAAATTACTGCACGTAAACTGGGATGTTGATCAATCTGGCGCTTCAAGTTCACAACAACACAAATTTATAAACCTGCAGAGAAAAGTCGCAGCGATGTCAGCTGATATCAACAAGGTGTTAGACCGTGTTTTAATGTGTCTGGATGCTGGACGCTCAACCACTGTAATAACAATGCGCTTGCGGTGTTTCCCCCATTTGAGAGAAAGAACTTCTCTGGTAATTCCACAAAAGAGAGCGTTCATGTTTCAGAGTTTACACAGTAAATGCCATGTGGGAGAAATTTATAAATGATACTCTGACGTCCCGTTCTCCTTGAAGGCAGCACGGAGCTGCGCCACAGCTGACAGAAACTGAAGAGAAGAAGAACGATACAGTTGCAGACCATGAATGTTTTTAATGTTGTAGACCAGCTAAGAAGGAAGGCTGATGCACACCTCAAAAAAACAGTCTTCAGGTGCGTAGGACAAAAATAGCAAGGTAAAAAAAAGATATCCTTGATAATAAATAAAAGAAAAGGACCCGCACACTGTAGGACTTGCAAAAAGATCAGCTATTTTATTAATCAACGTTTTGGTCCCTTCAGACCTTCATCAGGACAGACAATAACAATACAACCAGCACCCAATTAGACCAGTCTTTTACACTCTGCCCAAGATACATAAATCTTTGGAAAACCCTCCAGCTAGACCTATTGAGCTCAGACATGCATATATCAAACCTTTTGCACAGTCTCTACCGTCTTATATAAAGGATTCTGCAGATTTCATTAATAAGATTTCGGTCATTCAGAATATTCCTGACGATGCCTTATTAGTTACCCTGGACGTGACAAGTTTGTATACCAGCATACCACATGATGGTGGCCTGGAGGCTTTAAAGTTTTTTCTATTGCACCATGATGATTCAACAATGATTTTATTATTGGGTTGACAAACCCGATTATGAAATACAATTATTTTATGTTTAACAATGATTTTTACCTCCAGATATCAGGGACCAGTGTGGGCTCTATTTGTGCAAATCTGTACATGGGATATTTTTTGAACATACGTTTGTCTCCAACCCAGATAGGAATGGGCGCCTTAATAAAATTTTAAATTGGTATCGCTCTAGATGATGTCTTTTGCCTTTACCAGGGTAGCCTAGAAGAATTTAATGATTTTTTTAAGACTTTTGAACAGTTTTGACTGCAATTTGCAATTCACTATGGACTTCTGCAAAAAGAAGGTTTATTTTCTGGATATGTGGGTCATGAAGAGCAAGGGAGGTCTATTTACTACAATATATAGGAAAGAGACTGATAGGAATACACTCCTATTGGCTACCAGCTACCACCCTACACCATTGACAAGGGACCTGCCAAAAAGTCAATTTTATAGACAGAAGAATCTGTCATTCGACTGAAGACTTTTGTGAAAAAGCCTCTGAGATGCGAAACAGATTTGTACAGCGAGGCTACCTGATCTCCTGGATTGATCAAGTCTATAATGCAGCTCTTCACAAACCTCATTCGGAACTGTTAACTACCAGTAAGAGGAACAAAAAGAAAAAGTTTTCAGTCACCTGTATCACAACCTACTCTCCCCACTCACAAACCATTAAGTCAGTCTTCAAAAAAATACTGGCATATTCTACAATCAGACCCTGAGCTAACCACTGTCTTCCGTGACCCTCCTCTATTTGTTTGTAAACTGTAATCTCAGAGATAACCTGGTTAACGCCTATTTTGCACAAAGAGAAACTACAGAGTGTATCCAAACACGCCTCTGCCCCTTACCAGTGGGAAACTATCGGTGTGGCCATTGTGCACAGTGTAATAATTCTACTAAAACAATGCACATTAGGCATCCACAACCAGGTTTAAAGTTTCCCATTAAGAGTGTTATGACCTGTGATAGCTCCCATGTAATCTATAGGATTACATGTCCTTGTGGCATGGCGTATGTTGGTAAAACAACTCGAAAGTTGCAGCAACGTATTAGTGAGCACAAGAGCTCAATACGTAGGACGGGGCGAATCCTGTGGCTGCTCATTTTAATGATGAAAGGCATTTCCTCCTTTAGGTTTCAGGGAATAGAGCAAATCCAGTTACCACCAAGAGGTGGCGACATCTTTTATTAAAGAGAAGAGAGGTCTTTTGGATTTTTTACTCTCCAAACTCTAACTCCTAAAGGCTTGAATGGTGAATTTACACTAAATGTTATGCTTTGATGTGACACTAGAGGGCTGTTTGGACTTCTGGTGAAATATACCTGTGCTGGAATATACCTGTATTTTCATATACTTGTGGTTGAAGGTATAATTGGAGGCGATTTGTTTTTGTTTTTAATCCCACTATGTATTTTATCACCATACTACTGCTGGGTCCACTAATGCCTTCTTTCTTGTTCTTGTAGATTTTGAAGACCTGGTGGGATTATTTTAACAAGCCCCTATCTGGTATTCAGATCTTTAGTTTAGTACTAAAGATCTCAGGTTATATACTCAGGTTGTGTAGCCAATGGGCCGAATGTCTGCTGACCAACGCCCTGTGGGTGTAGACTATAAATGTTTGGTGCTTTTTTTGTGTTCTGTATCGTCTGTCCTGATGAAATGTTGATTAATAAAATAGCTGATCTTTTTGCAAGTCCTACAGTCTGCGGGTCCTTTACTTTGATTGATTATAAAGGATATCTTTTTTACAACTTTAATTTTTAATATTCAGATGGTACAGATGGTAAGGCCATTGGTCCACTAATGAAACTACAGCAAAAATGTTATTTGTCTTTTATTGAAGTTATTTCATGCTAATTTCTGGAATGATCTCTGTTGTCAGTAGGAAAACAATTTTAATCCATCTCCATCTCTCAGAGGGGGTTGGTGCTGAGGAGGTCAGTATGCAGGGACAGTGAAGAGACTGTTCAATGAAATGTGATTAAAAGATTCAACGCACTTTCAAACGGAAAATCCAAAATGGAGTTAGAAAGACCACAATAGTCACAAATGTGCAGGACAAGTTCCACAGATGTATTTCTGAGGCACACAAATGTAACTGATTTACAAACGGCTTCTGGTCTGTGGACTTCGCTGCATTTGTGAGTGAATTTTGAGACTCCTCTGACACACCTGAACTCACAAGTGCATTTCTTTACCATGAACCGATTTATATAAACTTGTGCTATTTTTTTTAACTTAACAAAGGCAAAGCGGGAATCAAATTAACTACTGAGGGACAAACTGTTACTCAACCTAAAGCTGCTCCAGCAAAAGTGCTGCGCTGGTGGAATATGGTTGAAACATCGGTACTCTTGTATTTTGGACCAACAACTGGGAGATATGTTGCCAAAGAGCAAACGATAAAACCTTTTATCTGGCCAACGTCTGCAAAATGTGTGTGGTGTCTGGGCCGACCCAACTCTGACCGAGCCCACAGGTTTGATGATCTGGGAAAAACGTGAAAAGATCCACCTCTTCGGCTGATGTTTATCAGATGTTATAATTAGCGGGCCGATATCAGCCAAATGTGTGTGTGCTGTCTGGACAGCGCTATTTGAATGGTTTAAAGCGATTGGCTTATGAACAAATCATTTCCCACATCTGATTGGTTGCAGATCATTCCGTTAAAGAAAAAAAAAATGCATTTGTGATTTGAGCCACGTCAGAGGAGTCTCAAAATTCACACACAAATGCGGCGAAGTCTGCAGACCAGAAGCTGTTTGTAATTAGTCGTGTGTGTGTGTGTGGATCTTGTCCTGCACATTTGTGACTACTGACACGGTTTAACTCCGTAGATACTCGAATCAATATTCTGAGAGTAAGTCAGTTATAAACTTAGTAAAAGACATTGCTGTTTAAAATCATCATCTTGAGCAGGTTTAAATTATTAAAGCATGCTTAAGTTATGAATGCTTAAGAATAATAAAAGGATAAAATAATAAAAATTAAAGTTAAATGAACCTCTAAAGTCATTGTGATAAATTGTGCAACATTAATGTCAGTATCGTAGCCATGACAGTGAGTTTAAAAATGGCTGATGCATATTTGAACTACTGGTCAAAAAGGTGTCTTAACAACCTGTTAAAATACACCAGAATGCAGGAAGTGAATCTACGTCATTTTCATGTATTATTAGTTCTACTACTTCCACTATACTATTGTATCTTCATTTGTCAGAATTAATGTTTAAGAAACATTCATATTTCATTTGTTCTGTATCGTCAGATTTCACTTAGACTTTGAACTACTTAACCAAACTAAATAAAGGATTACATCATTATGTTTCCTCCTGTTCAGGTCAGCAGACTGAGTTTAGTCAGACAAACTATGTTGAGCTTTATTTGGAAATCATCATATAAGAGGGTGAATTATGAGACAATATTTGTCTAGGTGTTGTCTAAACACATTTCATTTTTATCAAATACATTGATGGATATTTTTGGAAACACCCTTCTTTATAAACATAGCCCCAGATCCTAAGGAACTCATTTAGACTCATAAAAATAAATAAATAAATAAGGCAGGGAAGGGGGAAAAAGTGAGCCAGATATGTTCTGATAAAAGCTCTTCAAATAACAAATTGATGAATTCAGTGTAGCATGTAGCGTGCATTTTTATCCACCACCCTGGGGGCTAAGCCCCACGTAATGTTTCAATCCCAGTGACGCCCCTGGGAGGAGGACAGGAACACCTCCAGCATGCAGACGGACGGGGTCGGCTTCAGCCGACGTAAAAACACTCAAATCATACTTTTCGTGCCTAAAAACCAGCTAAAACACAATTTAAAAAGTATTTCCTCAGTTACAATTCCAAAAAAATCCTACTTTTATGCCTCTACAATACTTTAAGATGCAGCACTGAGAGATTACGGTTACACACCGTTTTGTGTACTTCACACATTTTCGCCACATGAAAGTCTGAATTAAAAAGACAACTTGCATTCTTGGTTTCACACAAAGAGGACGTCCTCTCTAAGCCCACTCTGGCTGAAGACAGGAGTAAAAGTTGTCAGGTATGTAAATGACCCCTCACATGGACAATCACAGGACACCTTTTGTTTCCACTGAGGACGTCAGGAGCAGGAGGAAAAACTGCACTGGTCCCTCCCCACCTGCAGGACTACAACTAAAACATGAGCACCCCTGTGACGTAAGGGGAAAGTATGAAGTTTGGGTCCACAGGCAGGACACCGGACTCAAGGTAAGGGTTATGAATTTCAGGTCCACTGTCAATACCCCACATTGGGGACCTCCACCCAGGACACCGTTAGATTTCTGGTCCATAGCCAGGACATCACACCGGTGGAAAGTGCAGAAACAAAATATCAAATGAGTCGAGACTCGGGAAAAGGGTGCAAAAATATTTATTGCTAATAAACCTGTAGTCAGTTGGTGTATATTTGCTTTATATTTACAATAATAGAGTACAGAGGAGTGGGAATGTTAAAGAAAAATCCCAACCATTTAAATAAATACAAAGGGACTGCCACTGAACAAGTCTACAAACATAAACCGACTCCAACGACTCCTATACAGCTGGAACAATGATTGCAGTGAGAAAACAAAAAAAACAACAAACTAATCATTTTAATATATATATTTAAATTATAACCAGCGAACCTGTCCATACGCATCCAGCTGTCGCTGTTCCAGAGGAGGTGAGATTTATGTTTAGGACTTACAGAGAGCATGTTTGTTAATCTGCCGCTTGTTAAGGAACTGTTGTTTTTTTTTATTTATGTTTTTCTCTTTTAAATACAGACGAGCATTTTTGTTCCACAGCTTGTTTACGGAGCAGCAGCATCAACATGCAGACTGAACGCCGGAATAATTCCTATGGTTTGTTTTTTTTCCCGTTTTTTATTTGTTTTATCATCGTAGTGTTGCTGGATAATACGCAGTTGTGTTCGGCCGTCAAACATCACATTCATGTCTTCGGGCTGCCAACAGTCTAGAGAGTTAAAACAGTAGCTTACACAGTCATAGTTTAGTGTATGCAGGACAGATGCTCACTTTAAAAACAGTATTTACATTAAGATATGGCAGAGAAGGAAAAAAAAAAACGTCACAGTTAACTGAAGTGCATGGAATGCAGAACTCGAGACATGAAACAGAACTTCATACCGTGTTTTTTTTCTTTTCTTTAATAATGCGTGGTCGTGTTTGGTGGTCTGGGCGTAGTGTTACTAAATGAGTCAGTACGGGCTAAAATATCGTGGGCTTCTAAACATGCAGCAGGGTGGGCCAGCGTGCGGCGTCGCCGTCAGAACTCCTTAGTGTCTTTGTTTTCAAACAGGTGGAGCCTCTGCTCCGCCGTCAGCCCTTCCTTCAGACTCTGGAGGGAAGACGAGAGAAAAAGAAAAGAGGGCAAGAGGTCAGTGGCGACAAAGATGAACTCTAGTGTATCTAGTGTTGTTCTAAAATGGCAAATTCATTCACACTCACACACACTTCACACCCTTCTGTAGACGTGCGCGCCACAACTGAACATGACATTTTAATGCAAAAAATAGAAGGAGAGGCTTTTAAAAATAAATATAAACACAGATATAATGCAATGATTTGCAAACCTCACAAAAGAACAAAGGAAATGTATGTTAAACGTTAAGAACTGAGACTTTTGAAATTTTTTTTTTATTGTTTTATGATGAATATCAGCTTATTTTAAATTTCATGGTTGTGGGAGGAAGAAATCTCTGTGGTCCAGGGTCACCACTGAAAATCAAGACTGGATGGAGCCTTGCTGGACGTTCCCACCACGATGAAAACATTAGTATTATTATTTCTGTCCAGCTGTTTGCATATATGCTGTTAGTCCAGTCCCCTCCAGTCCCCCCCCCCCCGAAGCACTTTTCTGTGAATGCTACTGTTTTTATTTAATTACACTGTACAGCATCTGAATGTTTTTAACGTCCCTACGTTGTAGTTTGTTTATTATCTTTTTGTTTCATCTGTACTTGAGCACTCAATTTTAAAGACAATAAATAAGTGTTGTCCTTAAACACTGCGTTGTTGAACGGTCGTTAACGTTATTAGAGAACACGACGGCTGAAATGACCAAGGACGAGGTTGTTTGTTATAATTCCAGCCTCCAAGTTTCACCCCTGAATCCCCGCTAGTGGAAACGCACCTCAAAGTACTTTACTATTTATATACCCGAGACTGATTCTGTCAGAGGACTAAAATAATCAGCTGTGAAGCACGAAACAGACAAAGATGCGAGCTGGTGATGGATGTGGTGCAAGTTGTTTATTGAAGCTCTCTGCAGAACTTCTCTTCATGAAACGGACCTGGTCCTGCTCCCATTTTCACTGGTGAAGAACGTAGCTCAGCAACATTTCCAGAAGTCAACTGTCACGGCTAAAGAAGCCTCAGCATGGCCCAGAAACGCTGCCGTCTCCTCCGGATCCAGGCGGCTCACTTAAAGTTTGGACTGGGAGCTGATGAATGAAAAAGTGAAGTTCCATCAGGAAACCATGGAGACCACCTCCTCTGCTCAGGTCAAAAGCATCTCTGATGGTATGGAGGCGCTTTAGTGCCTGAGGAACGGACGGCTTACACATCTGGAGAGAAATATTGCTGCTGTGAACAGCTGCACACCGACTTTAGAGCAACACGCTCTCATGCCGACTTCTTTCAGGGAAGGTCCCGCATCTTTCAGAGCGACGATACTTTATAAATGAAAAACCACCACTACACAGCTTTATAACAGAAGAGTACAGGTGCTGAAGTGGCCTGGCTGCAGTCCAGATGAAAACATCTGGATCATGCAGCTAAAAAATACGACTGCAGACTGCTGAGTAGGTCCAAGAATGCAGAAGATCAGACGAACGTGGGAAATGTTCCTCCTCCAAATTGAAGAAACTGGTTTCTTCGGTTCCCAGATGCACATGAACTCTGGTTTAAACAAGAATAATAAACTTTCTGGGTTTTTTCTGAAAATGGTGCATTTTTAGATCCTCCACCTGGTGGGAGAACCAGCATCTGGTCCACATCAACCAAGCGGATCACAAAGCTGTGGCGACCGTCACCTGCCAAAGACTTTGTGCAGTATTAGAATATATATGTACACAAACATATATATTTATACAGATTTATGAGATTTGCAAATCATCAAATTCTGCTTTTTACATTTTAGTGTCCCAACTTTATTTTAATTAAATTTTTTTTAAATACTGGAGTCACCACTGGTGTTGCATAAATATTATCAGCGCAGATCAACACTGTTTTATATTATATATCTAAATCAAAAAAGACCTGTTTGGTTTCTATTCTATTTATAGAAACTCCCCAAGAACCCAGTCTAACTGTATCATCAGCTCTAAAACCGCATCTTTCGTGGTTTGCACTTTTTTTTTCTTTTTGTGGTTTTTAGTTTCAGTGCTGAATGACTCAGCACTTTATACGTCAGCGTCAGAGCACCGAACGTCTGCTGATAAATGCAGCGTTGACGGCTAAATATTTAGGGAGTATTCAGAACCATCTAGCTCTGGCTAGATCTTAAAAAAAACAACAACAACAACAACAACAAAAAAAACAACAAATTCAACAACTTTTTCTGGTGTTTTTGGGGCCTGACGTGAAAGAAGATATTGTTACTCTTCTCAACCAGCAGGGGGGGCTGTCGTGAGTCCTTCCCTGACCAGAAACAATCATAATGGGACCAGTCCTCAGCAGACAGCCCCTCCCAGTTGCAGTCAGAGAAGGACAAATGATCCTGACGGCCGTGATCGAAGTGTCAATCATGGCCCCTGATGGAGACGTTTCAGAATATGAACACAATAAAATAATCTCAGGTGAAGGAGATGATGCACTAGACTGAGATTATCAGGTTATTCGGCAGCCAATCAGATGCTAGATCTCAGCTATGTCCCGCCTCCTCTGCTGTTGACTGAAAGACGATTTGAGAAACAGAGATGGTTTTATAACTGATAGAAGAAAAGAAAAAAGCAGAACTGAGAAAGATGATTGAAGTCCTGGTAGTGAGATTCTGGGTTTTGATTGGCAGCACGTCAGGCTCTGAACTGACGGCGTTGAGGACGTGCCAAAACTCCACAAGGACATCTTACAGCGATTTAGAAAAAATGATTAAAAATAAATAAAGAAATAGCACCTAGCAGCACAATTTAACCACAAATAAAATCAGTTAATTTATGATAAATTGTGGAAAAGACATCAAGATTGACTATAAACCCAGTGAGACATCACTCGTTCATTCATTCATTCATTCATTCTGCTCCACACAGTGTGGGTGGGTGCTGAGGTGCTGAAGTGACTTGGATCTTCAGAGTGGAGGCCAGCGGGGGGAGTTAAACCACCCGTGGGTGCGTCTGGTCTGGTTTACCTAAAGGAGAAGGCCTACGCGTCCTCAGCTACCCTGACTGTCCCAGGGCATGTCACGACTCACAGACTGAGGACAGAAGTGGGGAAGAAAAAAAAAGAAAAGAAAAGTAACACACCAGGAAGCGTTTGTTAGACCACTCTGGTGCTCCAAAATCTGACGGAGTCAAAACATGGATCAATAAAAAGCAGCCACAGGCATGTAATTCTGCATGCAATGATGCAGGTGGCCTGTAGATGGCAGCAAGTCACTGGGAATTGTGGAAACAGGACTATCAGAGATGGAGGGTGATGAAGCTGAACTCTGATGTCACTCTGTAGGACTCTTCACCTACCTTTGACCTCATGGTGCGCTCCGAGCGTTTGGCTGCAGCTGCTGCCATCTTGAGGATGTCGGGATTACTTTTGGACTTCATGATATCTGTGAAGGAAAACGAGCTTACAAACTATGTACAGTTTTCATTTCTGACTGTGTTTTTTTTGTTGTTGTTGTTGTTTTTGTACCGTATCCTCCTCGCTCCATGTCCTCCAGCGACGGTTCGCCGAGCGCCTCGTGAGCCAGCTGCAGCTGGTCTCTGAGCCGGCCAAGATCGCGCTCCGCTTTGGCCTTGACGATGCTCAGCTCCGTGTAAATGTCCTTGTACTTATCTGTTGCAAATTTCTTGTCCTGAAAACACATTGTTTGGCTAATCAGATAAAGGCTAAGCGTTTGTGTGTGTGTGTGTGTGTGTGTGTGTGTGTGTGTGTGTGCCTGTTTCAGCTTTACATTCCTGCATGTTGCCAAGGATGGGCGTGCTGTTATAGCACAATAAAAAAATCTAAATTATTTACTCTTTGGGCAGCCTGCAGCTCGTCTTTGAGGGAGTTGATTTCCTGCTTCAGGTACTGGACCTCAGACTCCTTCACCCTCAACATCACCTGGACAACGAGAAGAAAACGGTGAAGATGATGATGCTGGCGCGTTTCCTGAGGGCGAACAGCTGCTGCTGAAAACTTCACCAGCAGAGACTTGTTTTCAAGTTTCAAACGCAGAATCTAATGCTCACTACCGCCTCACTCTGCTCTGGTTAACCCCTTCCTAACCACACCTTAAATACTGTACAAAAAGCTAAGGCAGCAGATGTAAAATTATAACATCTCACTATTAATTGTACCAAAACAGTTTTTAGAAAGGGTTTTTGAGGAAGAAAGTTTAGACACATATAGGCACAGCTTTGCCATGATTTGATGTATTAAAGCCACTCTGTGTAACAATATTACTTCTGACCACATGGGGGCAGCATGTCACTAGAAAGTTCATGAATCAGTTCCTGGCATGAAGCCTGATCTATGCTTCAGCACGCACAGCCCTGAAGCCATCTCTGCCGTTTACACTCCCTGCAATTCCACCACCGACCAGTAGGTGGCAGCGTGGGTTCTTTTTCTGCAGCGCTGTAGCTCAGAATGCTGAGTTTAACCTCCTATGCGAAGGTCAGATGCAGCAATGGGGCAAATAAAGGCCCAATCCCATTTCCCCCCCCCTGTTTTGCTTGTTCATGTCAGGGGAAGGACTATCTCAATTCCCCTTTGGATGAAGGGGGGGGGGGGGCCACACAGCTCTCCAAACGAAGCCAGTCCAGGACCACACTTCAAACAAAGGGGCAGAAGATATTTCCCAGCATACACTGAAGTCAACAACAGAAAGCAGGTGTCCATAAATATAAAGTATATACGTTGGGCGCAATGCTTTCCCTCTGTCGTCATCATTGTGGACTCCAGCGCAGCCCCGTTCTTCAACTTTTATCGCTTACTGCTAATCAATAAGATTTGTTATGTTAGCTAGTTTGATAATGTCGCTAATGTTAACATTCATCAACATAGCCCTCAGTGTCGCTAACGTTAGTCACTGATTTCACTTTGCTAACTTTTCCATCTGATAGCAGGACTTATTTCTGACATTTTATAACTAACACGTCCATGTTGCTATGTTTTCGCCTAATAACATTGTAGGCCATGAATGAGCAGCGGTTGTCATAGAAACTTGCCACTTCATCTGACGTATAGCAACTAAAAATGACTTTTGATGATGTATAACTGTGAAGAACGGGCATCTCTTTTCCTAGGAGAATGTTTCCATTGTTTCCACCCATCCCTCTCACCATTTCCTTCCAAGGGGCGAGTGGCCAAGACAGAGGACAAAGGGGTAGAGGATGGAGGACAAAAGAGAAATGGGATTGGGCCAAAGTCTATTTTACGCAAGTTGGAACTGATAAATGTTGCGGATCAGTAATTTTAACAGACACTGCAGTGAACTATAGCTATATAACTATATCGGATCATCTCAAGAACTGTCCAATCAGAATTCCATGTATCCTTTCCCCAGGAATGCCACATCATGTAAGGTTCTAATGCTTCAAAACAAATTGCGTGAGCCAGTTTAAATTAGCTTGATTCATCCCAGATTTTTTGGGGGGCGGGGCTTACATCACTCAACTATTTTTGACTGGGGATATATATGATTTATGACAGCGAAATACCAAAAGCGAGACTGAAAGTCGTTATTTTTGTCTCCTTGTTTCTACTTCTATCTCAGTGAGTTTTTTTTAATTTGTAGGTTGATAATTCTTTGAATGTTTGCGGAATGCTAGTTCTGGTTTTCATCTTTTTACGAGGTATTCGCTTCGTTTCTTGGTGTTTGAACTGTGTCTTAAGAGCCGAGCTCTTTCCCTCTCACTCCGTTATGCCGCATTTGTAGATTGCTTCACGTTTGATTAAAGACAGATTTAAGGATCGCCGCCTCATCCGTCTCCGGTTTGAGGGGCGCTCGTTGGGAAACCTACTTCCAGCTCGTACAGCTCTTTGCCCTGTATTGTGGTGTTTGTGTCTCCCACTCCGTCCTCAGATGTCATGGAGCGCATCTTGGTAATTTCTGCCGCCAGCCGGTTGTTCAGCTCCTAAAAAGAAAAAACATCTCAGAAACGTGGACTATTTTCATGCACGCTGCAGCAGATGTGTGAGCGTGAACACACCTGGTTGTGTGCGTTGAGCTCCTGGTTCTCCCTCTGACACTGCCTGAGGGCCTGCCTCTCGGCCTCCAGCGCCTGGGCCAGGTGGGCGTTTTCCAAGCACTTCTGGGAATACTGCTCCGACAACACTTCGATTTCGCGCTGGAAGGAACACAGCTCCTCCCTGAAAACACACCGCAGGGCCACGCTGAGAGAAGCAGCAACACCAGCAATCCTGACTGCGGTTTCATGCTCACTAGTGCTTCAGCGTGTCAACAGTCGACATTGATTTGTACCGATTTGACCTCAATAAAACTGGAAGAAAAAAAGAAAAACTGTTGAGACGTGAGCTTCTGCACGAGTGTTTGAAGACAAGCAGCGTAAATTCTGCCATACAAGTCCCAACAAGTCGCGAGTGAGACGTTAACAGTCTGATCAAAATGAATGAAAGTCTCTCGAGTCTGAATTTCTGATTTCATAAAAGTTTACATTCGTATCAGAAAGTGTCCTGTGTTAGTCGGACAGATCAGAGCCACGTGTGGACAGATGCTGGGTCTGAAAACGGGTCACAGGACCTCCTCATCCAGGAGGCGGGACCAACTGTTGCTTCTCAAACTGCCTCTGCACGCAGGTGGTTAGAGCTTCAACCAATCAGAGCAACACACAAGGTGACGTAATCACAGCGACACAGTCTGGTCAACAGGCCTCGAGAATAACCGGTGTGATCACACACCCAACCGATATCTTCAAAAAAATGTAACCAAATTTAACCGTCCATAGAGACCAAAACTGACTTTTGTACCAGCGGTAAATACGTTTAATTCCGTTAAGTTACTTTAAACATGGAGGTCAAAGGAGATCTTCTCTTTTTTAGAGCCAGCACCTAGCAGTCAGTGGAGCAAGCGCAACAAAACTTACTTCCTGGATGAGCTTCAACCCCGAACTGGGATGTTTTCCACTTTGTCACGACTACAGGACACTGCTGTCCTACAATGGCCACACTCAGACCAGATCTTCCAGCCACCAGGGTCTTTTTCTTTTCTTTTAGGGACGGGGTGATTCTACAGCTGTTGACTGTAATAAAATGCTGGAAGAACTCCAACAATCTTTCTGAAAACGTGAAGGTGTACTCAGAAATAGAGGTTCCCATTTGGAAAAAAAAAAATCAACATTTAAAAACAAGCCAAGAAAAAAAATAGAGTGATAAAAATGTAATCTATAGATGATTCAGCTGCAACAACCACCAGCTGTTAAAAATATTTAACATTTTAGATAAGAGCATCTTCTCTGACCAGTGCTGCAGGCCGACTCTGGTGAGGAGACTTCAGCAGACTGAATTTAACTAATCTTTGTGAAAACAAAACAAAAACAGTAGCTCCTTTAAAATTCTAATAATAAAAAAACACCTTACGTTCAGGGTGCAGCTGCACATCATGAAGGAGGTTTTCTAGTCACTAGTTTGGTATCTGAAGAGGCGCAATCAAAGGCCTGGAAACTCACTCGTGCTGCTTGCGGATCTCCTCCATATCTGCGTTCTCTGCGTTGTTGCTGGCCTTGCGGGCCTTATCCAGCTCCTTCTCCAGCTCTGACCGGTGGGCGTTTTTCATCGCTTCAATAGCTGAGATAACACACACACACACACACACAGAGCTCTGCAAACAGGCGCGGACACAAAAAACCTTTTACCTCCCGAGTTGACATTGATATTCTGCACCCAGATTTCTACCTGCGATGGTGGCTGCCGTCTCCTCGGCCAGCAGCCTCTCCTTCTCCTCCTGCAGGTTCTCCAGCTCTCTCTGGTGTTTCCTCTGCAGCTCGTCGATCACCTTCTGGTGGGATTCCTCCATGGCAGCAAAGCCCCGTTCACAGGTGGCCTGAAACAAAGAACCAGCGGGGAGCAGCGGTGAGTTTATGTGGATCAGCAGGTCCTCCTGCTCATATAGGATGAACAGGAAAAAACAGCTCCTGGACCTTCATGTCACATAAGAAATAAACAAAACAAACATCGTTTATGTAATTAAACTAAGTTAACAGCTAAGTTAGAGCCTGTCAGCCACAAGCACGTTAGGAGAGACGAAGGTTAAGAGGAAGGACAGCAGAAGACAAGGGTGCAAGAAATAACAGATACCACTTCCTGTTCACATTGAAACTGTTGCTTGTGATGAGAAAATCCTTCTTCCAAACAGTCCACAGCCAGTAAACAAACACTAATCTGACTGGTCAAATCGCTGCTGGAATGTGTGGTTAGACGGGTAGATTTGTGTCAGAAGAAATGGTTTCTGGGATGCTGCAGGTATGAATATCCTCATCCAGCCAGTACGTGTCACATCAGGACCCCTGAATGTTCCGAACAAAGAGCAACACTATTCACTGCTGATTTCAAATTAAAGACCCTGATGCAAATCCCAGTCCTGCTCTTTTCCCTGCAGCTAATCTGGGTTTTTATTCAACAGGTTCCCGCCATCGACTGTAAATACTGGACAAACCATCTGGTCATGTGACCCATAGGTTTCTGCAGAGCGCCTTTGAAGCCCATTTTTCCATGAAAATGTGTGGCGCCATGATGCAAAGAGGCAGAACAAAGCCAACAGCAGAGCCAATGGCTAGCTGTCAGTCAAGCACGTCACATGATATCCAGGCATCTGATTGGTCAGCGTTATTGCTTAACATAAATGTATCTGATATGATATGACCCTGTACAGCTGTCATGGATGTAAAAACTAACTAGACCAAAACTGATTTTAGTTCCAGGCTGGAAATATGTTTAACTGCTGTAAAGTTGGACCTTTTAACATGGAGGTCAGTGGGGGCCTGTCTTGACTTATCGGTCACAGGGCTGCTTGTAACTACCACTCCAAGCCACATGATGGTGGTAGCGTGCCGCTTTCGCCCTTTGTCAATGGCCAAAGTAAGAAGGCGCCACGCCATCTGCTGTGGTCCCACCAGAAGCACCATGGCACACTCTAGAAGCGTCCCAGAAGCCAACAGTCTTGACGAATCTGCATCAATTAACACCCAGCAGATCTAACTGGTAGAAATTCAGGATATAACAACACCAGCTTCGACCCCCACGTCGCCATGACGTTAACCTGTGGAGGCCACAGGAAAATCATTCAAAGAATGTCAGGAGAGATTCCTACCATGAGACGTTCATTTCAGCAGTTGAAGAGCACATCTTTGGCACCACTCATCATTTTTATATAAATTATAGCAGAGAGACGAGAGATGCCAAAGTCTGGTCTCTATGTAAAGGTAACGCTGAATTTTTAACCTGAACAGTCAAAGTTATTGGAACTGTAACTAGTATGGAGTTATTGACGTCTATTAGTCTCCCCCATTGCTTGGATTTTGTCCCCATTTCGTTCAAGTAGTTGCACATGGAGGTGTGGAAGTGTGGACTGGGAATCAAAAGAGGCTGTAAAATCAAGTCTTACCTATTGCCAGTTCAAATTTCTTTTTAAGCTGCATATTTTCTTCACTCAGTCATTTTTTTCTTCTTCTATCTTTTACGTGTACAATGCATGTTTTCTGTTTTGTGTGCAGGAGCAGACGTGATGTGGCTGCTTTTTGGCCCGTACGTAACTCCCTCAGCCAGGTGACCGTTTATGTCCAAGAGCCTGGATTTAGCAAACATCTGCAAAAAAGTTGCCTTTTTTTTTTTTTTGTTAAATTTACTTTTTTTTTATCCCCAAACAAAAATTTAGGAAATTTTGGATTTAAAAATTTTTCAACTTTGTAATTTATTGGCGAAATGTTGCAAAAAGTTGATATTTTTCAATCAAAAATGGTAAATTTAAGTTAAAAAGTCACAATTTTGTGACATTTCTGAAATCTTTGATCTTGCAAAATTTGAACTTTTACAACAAAATTTTTTTTTTCTTTTATAAAAAAGTCCATTTCTTTGAAATTTGTGTTGCGCAGCAAAATTTCACTTTTATGATCAAATATTTATAAATCAATTTATAAAATTTTATGACAAAAATTCCCCTTATAAAATAAATGGATTTTGTGAAATTCACCATTTTTCAACAAACTTTTTTTAAACGAAAAAAGCCTGAATTTTGAAATTTGTTATTATATAAGAAAAATTGTGTGAAAAATGTTTGTATGATAAAAGTAATGACTTTTGTGAAATGTCACCAAAATTCTCTTTTCCTATTTTTTATTTTTTTTATTGAGAAAATAAAGAACAACCAGCCCTTTAATGGTAACCAAGGTGATGAAAGATGTGTCGGCACCCTGCTCTGCAGTTGGTCTGATGAGGTGTCAATCAACAGAGGAGGCTGTGCACAATGACGTGGACGCTCTGAAAGGTGCAGCAGCTTGAAATGCCATCATCAATCAAAACCAATCCACATCCATATCAGCTTCAATTCTGTTTCCAATAACAGCTGTCACACGAGCATAAACGCTCCTTTAGAAACCAGAAAGCTCTTATCAGCATTCCCTCACAGCTGCAGTATATCAACTGCAGACTTCGGCTGCATAACTGCTGATGACAGCAGACCCAATACAGAGCAGCCCACGGTTGACACCATCATTAAGGCGCATCTTTGCGCTATTCTTCCGGTAAAAGTTACACGATCCAGGCCTGGTGAATCACGGAAGGATGTCTGGTGACCCAGAAGGGGAAATCAAGAAGTCAATCTGTGCTGCTGTGTCATCGTTTCCAAATTCTTTTGGCTTTTTTTAAGGACAACACGAGACCGCAACAGTCGCATTTTATAAACTGAAGTTGGGTCTGCAGCCAAGCAAAGTCCTCAACTGGCCAAGTTCAAGGAACAGTTTTTACATTTCAGGACCAGGACCAAGTGCGTGTGCCATGTGGGGGAAATGAAGGTGCAACGTTTCTTTGTTAAATGGTGGTGAAGCCTCTTTCCTCACAGCTGAGCTGTGAACTTCCTGCTCTGTCTTCTTTGTATCTGCCAGCTACATTTGCACCACGGACGATCAAACTCGTCTACAACCATCATCTGTGGGCCACAAAAATCACAGTTTTCATCCTGTTTATTCAGGGAAAGAAATGTTTGAGAAATACTCCCTAAAGCTACTCTGCAACACTGCTCAAGGGTTTTTTTGAGGGCTTTTATTTTTTCAAAATGAAATGAAATATTTGTTTAAGTAAAGATGTAAACATGAATGTCACATCATTTTGGGGTACAAGACTGGAGCTTAGCGAGTACAGAGTGAGGGGCTGACAGAGACAGAAAATAACTATTTCATGAGAACCCCCCCCCCACCACCACCTCTTGTTGTGTTCGTCCAAGTTTGATTTTCAGGGGTTTCTGAAACACAAACTGCTTAAATTTCTCAAATCAAATTTGGGCTATTGGAACCTAAACTGTGGTCCAGAAAGCATTCAGACTTTGGGCTGGAACCTTCGACAGGAGCACGGCATGTGGAACCGCTTTACAGATCCACAGCATCGTTACCGCGACCGTGAGAGAACATGAAGATAAAGTTCATTGTACATCAGTTTTTTTGCTGACAACAAATCTCCATTGTTTTAAGGAAACCTCTAAAGTTCTATCTAAATGACCTGCCTGGCAAAACCAGAGTACATTTAATTAAGAAAATGTGCCACTAAATGAGGTACAGTGATGGCCTGATAGATCAGGCACACATCTGGACAGATGTTGGGTCTGTAGTACAAAAAGTGACTTCTAAGAAAGTTTAAAAAAGAAAATCTGAATAGAACAGAGCTGGATGACATGGCTAAAATATATATTACAATATATATTTCATAAATTTGGTCAATTTGACATAATTGTGATATGAATGATATGAAAACTGAGAAGCTGCTAAGAGTCTCCAGAAGGGATAGCTACCTAAAAACCTCAAAGAGGTGACGTATTCAAAGCGACGCAAACTAGTCTACAGGAGACGCTTTATTATAAAAAGTGGAATCCAACGATTGTTGCCGTTTTTGCAAGAAGAATTAACTGATGTGCTCAAACACTCATGTTGGACAGATTTACATAATCGTGTTCAAATTACTTCTTGAATAGCTTCCTTCATCGTGAGAGGAAGTTTACCAGATGTTTCTTACCAGCTGTTAATAAGATGGACCTCATCCACCACAATGCCTAAGAGTCACCGAAGTCCAAGTCTTTAATGAACAGTCGATGACAAAGCTGATTCAAACGACCGCCGTTTCCCATCCAGACTACAACGTCTCAGCTCTGTCATCATCACGTTGAGCCCCCCCCCCCAGAGACCCTCTACAAGGTTAGACTGATCTGATAAATCAGCTTCAACGCAGAGTCGCTGGATGGACCTTCTGAGCTAATTTAAATTTACTAACAGTGCGTCTAGACTTCTGGGCTTGGAGCCCCCCCCCCCAGAACTTCATTAGGAAATGGAGCCGTTGGCTTGACTCATCTTTCAAATGGTGCATATTTAAAATATGTCATGACAAGCTAGCTGAACACCAACGGGTCACATCTACAGACGCTGAACTGCAGCTGAGGGTTCTAGAAAAAGCTAATAAGCAGACGGAAAAAAAAATACTCTTTACTTTGTCAAAAAAAGAAGAAGACATGTTACGTTAAAATGTAATTTTAGTAAGAGCAGGGGATTAAATTGTTAGTAGGAAAAGCAAAAAGGAAAAGAGATCAACACATACGATTTTAAGTCTTCAATACCACTTCGGACCACAGGGGGGCAGACAGACCAGCTGTAATGATGAAAGAGCCACTGGCAAAACTGAAGTAGTGGGGATGGCCCAGTGTATCTCGTAATGCAGATTTATCCCAGTAGAGGTGTAGTTTGTCTTGTAATACGCTGCCATCATGTGGTCAGAGGTGGTATTGATACATAGAATACCTTTAGCCAATAATACAGTTAATGAAGGGAATGTTGTATAAATATTCTTAAATATAATTAGCTTCTCATATGTCAGCAAAGGGCTGGTTCTTGGTTCCATGATTTAATATGCACTACAGGGACGTTCAGATTACCAGGAAACCGAACAACCAGTAAAGGAACCCCCCTGATGCAGGTTTATGGCTTCTACTGAAACTGTGTCGATCACATGAACCTTCAAAGAAGTTAGTTTTCATGCAACACAGAGGAACGGTGGTTTACGGAGCAAAGTGCAAGAGAAAGGTGAGCGGGTGGTTAGGAAAAGAAGTAAAGGCAGGGGAATTCTGGGAATGCCACAAAGGAAAACAAGGCATCACAGATGGGAGGACGGCAAGGACAAGGAGCGCTTCCACCTTCAGGTTTTCCAGGTCTCTCTCGTATTTCAGCCGCAGAGTGGTTATGTCACCCTGCTCTTCGCGCCGTCTCATCTCTTCAGTCATGACCGACACCTGAGTCAGCAGCTCCTGAATGCGCTCCCTCAGCGTTGGCGTCTGGGCTGAGAAGGGCGGCGATGGCGTGGGCCCGTCTGGTCCAGTCCTGTCTGGATTTGCTGGACTCATCATGCTTCTCAGCTCTTCCATTTCCCGATCAAACCTCTCTACGAGGTCCCTTCTCTCCATCTCGTGCTGCTTCTTCAGGTTCTCCACGCAGTTCGTCAGTGACTCCACCTCTTTCGCATTTTCTTCTGAACAAAGACGAAGTGTCTCGTTGGATTTTGCAATTTGTTGCTTTAACTCCTCTGCTTCCTGCTCGTATTGGTCTTTGACATCTTGAAGCTCCTTCCTGTGCCTGGCTGCCATGTCATGAAGCTCGGTGGAGCTATTCGGTGAGTCTAGAGGCAAGTCTCCTTCAGTCTGGATGGAAACAGTTTCCAACGAAGCCCTGGACAGTTCAGTCTGATGGTCTACGCCTTTGGACTGGACGTTACTGGCAACCTCTGTCAATTCAGGGCCGTTTGGATAATCCGAGCTTCCCATTTGTGGTTGTGTTTGATTTAGCTTTAGCTCCTTTTCATGCTGGACTTTCAGCCTGATGACCACATAAGACGTGTACGCTTCTTTGAGAGATTCAAGCACATGTTTGGAAGGCTGCTTCCGTTCTTGACCAAGACCAAAACTTGCTACAGCCAAAGACAGGAGTTTGTCATCTTTGTCCTGCTCCAGACTGGAAGCGATCTGCCTCAGTTCACGTGATTTCGCCTCCAGGGTTTCAATTAGCCGTCTAAAGATCAGAGCGTTTGTTTCATCATCAAGCCAGCTGCACATTGATGCGAAATCCAAAGCCGTTTGACACTCGACGTCTGACTGGGAACGAAGTCTCCTGCTCAAGAGCAGCAGGTTCTCCTGCGCCGTTATCTGCTCCACCAGCCACGGTTTACACATCTGTCTGTTCTCGTCTGGGTCCGACTCAGAGACGCTCAACAGCCGGCTCCAGAACTCCCACTCCAACACTGACCTCATGTCTTTTCCACTCATGCAAAGTGGCTCATCTTTCGTACAACTAAATAAAGTGCTTTTTAAATGACTAAGCATCTTCTCTACTTTAACATCTACCTTTTCTAACATTCTTACAACCTCATCTATCGCTTTAGACCTCATCTCAAACTCATCTACTACTTGCTTGAAAAGTCCTTTATCGTCAACCTGCTTCTCTCCTGCATCGACACCATCGCCAGCATTCTGCTCATTTCTACTAGTCTCTACTTCTAACCTCTCTCGTAACATCCTTGCTTCGTTTTCTACTTCTGCTACCTTCTCCTTGCCAACTTTCTCAATTTCCTGATTTAGTGCAACTAGTTCACTGTTCCTAGCTTCTAGTTCCAGACAGCGTTGCTCTGCAGACTGAAGGCGTCTCTCAGTCTCGAAAAACTTTGCCTGTGAGGCTTCAAGTAACTCCCTGAGCTGATCCTTCTCCGGGTGCAGTTCTTCGTCCTCGTCGTCCGTCTGGAAGCCCAGACCTATCAGCGTGGCCTCCTTCAACTGCAGCTTCTTCTCAGTGTCTTTAAGAGTGTTTCCCAGTTCCTCCAATGTAACCAGTGCTTCGTGGAGCCTCAGAGACTTTTCATTCAGCTCTCTTTCATAATACTCCCGGTCTATGGCATTCGCTTGGTTTTCAGCCAGTTCAGCCTTTAGTCTTTTCAGCTCCTCCACGAGAAGATGGTGCTGTTTGCTGCCCTGCTGGGCGATGAGTTCAGCTTTCAGTCTGTCTATTTCTCTGTCGGCCTCGGTGAGCTGATTGACGATCTCCTGACATCGTTGCTTCAATGCGCTGTTTTCGTCTGACAAGAGTTCAACCTTCTGAGAGAGCAACCCTACAGTCACGTCGTTCGCCTCAGAGTGGTTTTCGATTTTGGACAAGGGGCCATAGGGGCTTTCATAACTCTGTCTCTGAACTTTCCCCATCATGCCCTCCATAGTTAGAAGACGGGCTTCATATTCTCGTATGCTCTCTCCTGCTCTGGCCAAGCTCTTTTTAATCATCTCATTTTCTATCTCCTGCTGGTACTTCCAAGTCTCCAGGAGCTTCTGGAGTTCGTGTTTTCCCGCGGCCTCTTGATTAAAGCTAAGTAATTTCAACAGTTTTCCCAGCTCCCTCAGAGTCAGAGGTCTGCCAGGTAGTTGATCCTCCAGCTGTTGAATGGCTTCTGAGGTGTCCTGGAGCTGGAAACTGACTGTTTTTTGGACATGATCGGGGGGAGGGCCTTCCATCACGGGTGTCTTTTGGGATTCAGAAAAGTTAGCTTCCTTGACGTGGAGGTGAGAAAGCGTGAGGCCAAGCTGTGCCTGCATATTGCGTTTTTTCAGCTCCTGCAGCTTCAGGAGCTCTTTGGTCTCCTGGTACTTCTTTGTTAAACTCTGTGCTTGAGAACTAACCAGTTCGGGCCTCTTCGTCTGGGGCGTCACATCAGCCTCCAGACCCAAAGGGTGCTCCAGCTTGGAAAAGGGGACCAGACAGTTGGTTAACACACAGCAGGGGAGACACAAAGCTTGCTAATAATTCTCAGCGTTAACTACCAATCACATCCCGCTATTTTACATCAAAAAGTGACATTGAAATTAGCATTACCACATAATAATCCCAAATAAAACAAAATGAATCATATTTTTTCAGTTTGATTGTGTAGATTAAAAGCGTAGGACAGAGATTAAATGTCTGGGTTAGTTAATCACAAATAGGCATGCACATTAAATGGTTAAATGTTACTTCATGTAAGTTATGCAGTATTAGTTCCAGCTGGAAGGTTTACTCAAGGATGGAGGGCATATCAGGTCCTACGAACACAAAGTTCTGCTCCAGCTTTCGGCTTTACACCGATGCAATTCTTCTGAGAGGAGATAAGTTGGATAATACAACTCACTACGTCCAATTATTCAAACGTATTATCCAATTTTCTCCTAAATGATAGTGAGGTCAGTGGTTCATTTCCAGGACAAAAGGAAACGCCATGAAACAATTGCAGCGGTGCTTCAACCTTAAAATCCTCTACAAATGTAGTAAAGCACCTTCACTCTGGAAAATCCAACCGTACTCCGACATACAAGCACAGAAATGCATCAAACATCGCACAGTCATGTCAGTGTAAAGTTATAGATAATATTCAACAGAAGATGCTTCGTCTACATAGAAATTAATAAGAGGATGAGAATCTGGCGCCCATGCAGATAAATTAGGAAACAAGTCAGAGAGGTTAATAATAATTCATGTCGAGTAAAACATTTATACAGTTTAGTTTAATACCAGTGACTACAAAGGATAATATCACTCTAATGTGACAAAAATAATCTATTTGAATATTAGCAAAGGACAAAAAACTGAGTTAAAACAACTCGAAGTTTATTATTAGACTGTAGGAACCAAAACAATGTGAACTGAAAATGCTTTAAGTTAAAACAGAAGACAACGTTTGCATCAAAATGACATTTAATGTTAGCACTTAGAGCAACAACTTCTGTCAAAATAACTCTTTTATAAGCCTCTGAGAAGACTCAAATGTTACCCCCCTGAAGTGCTGATGTGTAAACCTGAAGACAAACGGAGGTAACTTTAACTTTCTAAGTCAAACTCGACTTCACGCTGTGCCACATAGTCACCATGGTTACCGTTAAAAGGGACGGTTATTCTTTATATTCTCAACCAGCTATGTTGTCAGATTTCCAGCTAGTTCCTGGACTTGGTCGTATAACTAACTAACTAAATAAACAAACATAAATAAATACAGTGAAATTAAAAAAAAACTTAAGATTTAAAATTGCAAATGTTTTTGCCCTAAAATCATTAATTTTTATTAAAAAATTAATCAAAATCTCAAGTTTGGACATAAATTAGCAATTTGTGGTAAGATCTTTTGCAAACATTTACTAAAGAAGGATTTCTGGCATTAAGCAGCTGCTCAACGGTCTCCTGGCTGCTCTGTTATTCTACTTTTTCATGTCGGTACTGACTCAAACAGTTGCTTTTGACGTTTCCTCAGAAATCTTCCAGTTACAAGTTTATGATGGTCTTCTCACTCACAGGCCAGATAAAATCAAGTGGTGGGCCGGATTTGGACCGTGGGCTTCAAGTTTGAGGCCTTTTTGGGCAGGCGTCGCCTCCATATCACTACATGTGGTGCAGGGTACCATCAACACCAAACCATCTTCTTAAAGAGAGACCTTTGAGAAGGTGGGAGCAGCCAGGAGATGCCTGTACAAACTGTCATTTTGACACACTTTCTGTACATTTATCTGCAGAAACACTTTCCTAATATCACTTCAATGGAATGCCATTTTTGAATCTCATCAGAGGCTTAAAATAGCGATTCATTTTGGTATTTGGGATTTGCTCCAAGTACAAACATTAACTGGCATTTTTCTTCAAGCACATTCCATTCTCACTGAAAACTGTTTTAATTCAGGTTTTTTTCAGTCCCACATGAAAGTTTACACTCCTTATGATCTGATAAAAGATCGAGGAATGTTTCAAGTCCAGAATGTTCCCTTACACATGATTGCAAGGAAAAAACTAAAGATGAGCATAAACATGAGAAACGAGGAACAACGTGGAAATGGAAATTTTCCTTCTTCATGATATTGTTTATTTTCCAAATACTCTTCAGTTATTTTTAACTTTCTGTGACGTGCATGAGACCGTAGAGGCGTGGTCATCACCTGATCAGAGTAAGATGTCAAGACAGAAGAGGAAAGGCCGGAAAAGCAACTAAACTAAATATATATGATTTACTGAAACATGATTTCACATGATTTTCCATTGATAAGGACAGTTTGTTTCTGTTTTTTTTTTTTACATTTTTCTGTAGGATTTCACTTTCCATTACACGTTTTATCCAGAACTGCTTTTTGTTTTCAACCCTCAGTATACGTATATATGCTTTGCATTTTCTTTTTAATGGGAATAAAGCTCCTAGAAATGTGCTTTTTCTCGTTTGCAGTTAGGTGTCTTTTCCATCGCAGTCTCCATTACTCAGATTCTTTTGGTTTTGGTATCAGCTCAACTGAGGTCCCACAGAAGCCGAGCTGATACTAAACAGCTCAGCTGTTGGAACCGCCGCAGACCACGGACCGACCAGCGGTCCTGCCCCCACCAGGGGTGGAAGAACCAAATTAAATGATAAAACTGTATGTGAACTGAAAAATGGGAGAGATGAGCTGTAAAGCTATTTGATTCATTGAAAGTGATTTAAATGAAACAGTAGCGATATGATCTTTTTTTTTCCTTTTCCATTTTAAGGATCATTTATGTCTCTAAGTAGCAACTATGCACATATATCATGTACTGGGCTGGTGGTGAGCCGCCTGTGGGAGCTGGAACAAACAGCTGTCATTTCTTGGCAGCACTGTGGCGAAGCACGAGGCGAGTGCGACACAAATAATGGCTGACCATTAGAATAAAATATTTGCCTCGTTAGCTGACGACCAAAATAATTGTTAGTTGCAGCCCTGGTTGTACGTGATGAGTCGTAGACGCTGATTATAAATAAAATCATTCATTCATCGGTCTTCATTTCCATTCACATGTATACTACTTATATTTTAAATTTAAAAGATTTTTTTTTTTTTTGGTTAATTCACTCCAGAGGCCTATTTCTTAAAAGATAAAAGGCAACTTTGTGTTGTGAATAATGACAGTGAGTCAGCTGAAATGATGAAAAATAAAAAAACTGACCATTTATAACTCAGTTCACCTTCATTTTAATGGCTCTATATTTTAATCCATTTTTTTTTTTTACTACCTCTGATTGGTTAGCTTTAGGCAAGTTTATTTCTAGAGCACAATTCATACACAAGGTCATTCAAAGTGCTTTACATGTACGTAAAAATCACAAGAGTGAGGAATTAAAGTATAATTTAAAATTGAAAAATTAAGTAGAAGAGAAAGGGGAAAAAGACAAAAACAGCAGTTAAAACTATTTTTCTTTTGGTTCTAAGATTCAGGCTCAAAATAACTGAGTTTGGAACTTTATTCAAATGCAGCTGAGAACAGGTGGGTCTTTAACCTGGATTTAAATAAACTGAGTGTTTCAGCTG
>JBAMYA010000011.1:11864616-11876823 GCA_037176975.1 Arrhamphus sclerolepis | reverse complement strand
TATATATATTTTTTTATTTAAACTATAATCTACACAGAATTAATTTGTTTTGATTCTACTTTTGATGTCCTAAATCCCTAAAAAATCGAGAGTGTAAATTAAAAGCTGGATTTCCATAAGGCATTAAACGAAGTTCTGGTGGAACATCATTAGATCATTTCTCTTTATCTAGTTAAGTTATCTGAAGCTGCTAATGTCTTGAGAATAAGTGTTCTGACGTCCTACTTTTAAGGTGCAGTGAATGCAGCACGCAGTTGAAGTGGTACAAAGATAAAACGAAGATAAATGTGGTTCAGAGAACAGAAAAATGAAGGGCATTTTTAAACCTACCAGTGTGTGTGACTTTTGGTAGATCCAAGTAGCTGAAATGTTAGAAAATTCATCAGAAAATTTATCCTTCTCCATAAAATGTCCCTTTAAATAAATAAAAAAAACAAAAAACGTCTAACAAATAATGTACGCAAAAGATGGATTAAGGATCTGGCCCTTTGGCAAATTAGCAAACAAAAGCACTATGTTGGCAAACAACATGCTAGGAAGCAAAAGAAAAAAACTCGTTTGAGAGTAAAAAAAGACGTTTGAGAATTCTTTTCTTTTTTTTCAAGCAGAAGAACTATATTCTCGCATGAAAACATCTTAAAACTACATATAACATCCTTTTACTCCGTTCTCCTCCATCATTTCTGCTGCTGCTTGATGTGAAATGCATTCTGGGATATTTTGCCATCTCAAGTCTACAGTCCAGCTTCCACTGGAGTCCAGTGAGTGCGTCTCTTACAGGGAGGTTCTCAGCATCTTTACGTCAAACATGGAACCTACAGTTGGTGTTGTAGCGGTTCACCAGCTGCTGTTGATTCTGTACCAGTCAGAACCAGAAGAACATTCACAAAGTGCATCCTTGTTGTTGAAGTGACCCAGATGTGCATCAAAGTTACTCAGTTGATCTGGTTCCTTTGTGTTGTTTTAATTTCTACTTTTTCATCTTTGTCTTTCTTGTTCTTTTTGCTGCTTCTGAATGTTTTATGTCTTTGATGAAAACCAACAAGTCAAAATAAACTGAAGCTTGGTGTTATTTCTTCCGACCACACGGGGGCAGCATATCACAGGTTCACGCTTCAGACCACGTGCAGTGTTGTCGTCTGTAGACCTGTATGTTCTACGTAGACTAGCTTTAAAGTTGTTTTAAAGTTACTGCAAGTGTTACTGGAGTCTCCACCTCAGCTCTTCAGGTTTTATCGTCTTTTTATCTTAACGTGGAGGTTTAATTCGTCAGTGACATCCATCCAACTAAAGATCTAGTAACAACTCTAAGACCACAACGGAGCTAAACACTTACCGGCTGACCCAAAACACGTTCAGTCTGTGGTGAAATGAGACGTCATAGGCATGATATGTACACTGAGCATGAATGACGTCTGCTCTAGCAGTACTCCTCTCCCTGCGGCTCGGGCAGGTCGTTGAGGTCCAGGAAGATGGAGGCATTGGAGAGCTTGCGGTCGTTTGCAGACGACAGGTCCAGCAGCTCCTCGGCGGTGCTCGGCACCGAGCTGATGTACATGTCCCACACCTGCTCCGGAGAGTCCAGCTCCAGCAGCTTCTGCTTGATCTTGAAGTTCTTCTCGATGTTCCTGCGCTTGTGCTTGAACTCGAGGATGGTTTTGGTGTAGCGGTTGATGGTGGTGACGGAGGACGCCATGCAGGCTGTGAAGGAGCTCCAGGCCAGACTGAGGAAGAGAGCTGAAGTTAATCTGGGTGTTATACGCAAAGGTAGCAAACCTCTCACGTCTTCTCAAAACAGTCTCGTTATTTGAGCATGTTGACATAAAAATGACTTTAACAATTAGAGTTTGACACTAAAACCAGAGCTGCACTGATAAACAGCACGTTCAGAGGACAAACAACCTCTTCATTCTTTTGAAAGCTTCTAAAAGTTTAATGTCTTAAGCTGTAAGTTTAAACTGGAAGGTTTACGTTTCCATAGGAACGGGTTGTCAGATGCCGACACCCCTTGGCCAGAGGTTACCGCTGAGGAGGCGTCTGTTGGTGAACCTCTGAACCCTGGTAGATGTGGTTTTAAGCCGTCCACATGCTGTGGATTGTGTCCACCTGACAGTTTTGCCTACGTGAATATTGCAGTTGTTATTTGAGAGGACAGACTCCTCGGGGACGTAAGTAAACGTTCTACAGCTGTGGGGCGCTTTGGTTTCTGCATTCACACCCAGATGAACCCCTCAGACAGCAGTGTGGGGGCTGGTGGAGGTGTCGGTTGTGGATCAACCCACTGATCCACCTGATGCGCTGCGTCTCCCCACCATGAACGGAGGCCCTTTGCAGCTGCTTTTGTGTTGTTTTTGTCGCCTTGACGACGCTTTAACAGTGTCAACCACATTCAGCACCAATTATTAATTCCCGACTCTACACGTGGAGTTCGTTGGAGCACAGGAACTCCATCTCCTGAGTCTTCGGTGTGAAGCTCTGGGCATCATGAGCACCAGCTGCGTTCAGTCAGAACCGAGAAACGAGGTGCAGATCTACAAACGACTCGTTTCCATGTCTCATGGGACAGATCTTGAAGACGAAACACACATTTGCTTAGTTTTCTTTCTACATTTCTGTTTTTCTAGTACTTTCTCCTAAATGCTTCCAAAGGGGGAAAGTAACAAGAGGAAACGTCACTCACATGTACGACCAGCTGTAGTCCCACGTCTGAGGTTTCCAGTCCTCTGGACCCAGGCTGACGGTCAGCTGGAAGGCTGTGGTGAACATCATGTGGGCCACCATGCCTAACAGACCTGCGGCACACAGACAGAAGTGATTGACGCCGACTGACCACTGCACTGCTCCGCTGACGCCACATGGTGGCAGCGTTTCACAGGAAGCTGCTGAAGGGGGCTTCGTTTCAGATAAAACAACCTGATGGTCCAAATGATCCCTGCACATGAACCAGCTCCTCTAAACTGCAGTCGAGATGAGTTTGCAGGAAAAAAAACCCATAAAATTACAAAAACCTTTGATTCATAAGTGTTTTAAAAGAAGAAAACTGGACTCTGGTTATTTTCACTGAACATCTGCAGGTCATATGTAGATGTTCATCAGTTTTAACAGTTTCATGAGTCAGCGGGTGCTGAGGTTTTCATTTCTAGCAAAGCCATAAGTGTCAGCCTGCTGGATGCTGCTGAGAAATCTATCGGTACTTTTTAAAACTTTCTTTAAACATTTACTATGGTGGGTGTCCATGACAACGTAAGGTTTAGTAGATGTGGGAGAAACAGATCAAACTCTCCTAAGAGTAAAATGAAGACCAGAAGAAGCAGCTGAGTTGAAGAGGAGAGAACATGAAAACTAAAGGAAACTAAGAGGTCTTTTTCACCCTCAACCAGTCATCATGGGGAATACATGTATGGAATATACGTATAACATATTTAAAATCCTCCAACAACACGTGTCAAAAAAACCACTGGGCATTTTAAGACCTAAATGTTTACATCCATGAGCGGAAAAAAACAGATAAATATCATATTTTTTTGTTGATTCAAAACGATTTCTGGACGAGGTCTGGATGTTGACCTCCTCCTACCTCCCACACCCCTCTGGTAGAAACCATGTAGAATCACTTACCCTACCTTTAACTGTTGAATGCTTGCATTGTCAGGCCTTTAGTTTTGTCTTTCATTGAGAGCAAGTTTCTTTCTTTCTTTCTTTTTTAAATTTGACAGCAAGGACAAGGTGACAGTTTATCTCAGAATAAAGAAGCTAAATCCCAGAAGCATGCTTCAGCTTTTCTTTTTTCTACTTTTCTAAATAATTTTAGTTTTTAACTTTAAGCCACTTAGTTTAGACTTTACTTTTCCATTTTTCTTTATTCTTTGCATTTACCATCTGTCTGTTTTATTCTCTCTCATGATGTGAAGCTCTGTGAGTTGCTTTGCTGCTGAACTGTGCTGCGCTGCTGTCTGAACCCCTTTTTTTCTTTCTTTTTTTAATCTTTTCTTTCTTGACTCCCACTCCTGTGCCAGACATTGCCAGCTGAAGCAAAGACTCGGGTTTTACTCACACTGGAACATTCATGGACCAGAAAACGGAGCATGAATAAAGAACAGCAATCGGAGCCGTCCAATCCGATTACAATGTAAGCTCCCCCCCCTCCCCTCCCCACTCCTCCTCTCCCCCCGTTAATCCCTGGACTGAACAAGAGTGCGGCAGATTCAGCAACAAACACCTAAATTCCCATCTCATCCCTCTCAACGCTCATGTTTATTCCTAAAGATTACCCGGCGCGACATTACCATAATGCTTTGCAGGTTCAGTGACGGCTTTATGTCAGGGTGAATGAAACATTTCTGAGCCTCAGCGTCTTCTTTACGGATGTTTGTTCACATCAGGTGAAATGATTCCATGTGATGGAAATAAATGTCAAACTAGAGCACCTGAAAGACCTGCTTTGTGCCCTTTACAGCTCAGCAGAGCAGTCCACTGACCACCGGGGGGCAGCAGAGTCAATCAAAAATGAATAAATGAAACAGCCTGGATGGAAAATCCGTCAGCACCTGGATTTAACTGAACAAACCAGTGGGAGCCTCCCGCTGGTGACGAGGACGTCTCATTTAACCCTGGTTGGCGCGATGGAGAGGTTTTTCATTAAAAGACCATGTCAGAAGACGCATCCAGTGGTCGGTGAAAAGATTACGTGCTTTCAGAAGGGTCAAATTACTGGTCTGCATCCAGCAAACAAAACAGCTGAGGAGATTACGAAAATCAGATTAAGATTAATAAAACCCTGGAAGGAGGGTGGTGACGAGCTCTAAGGACTGGTTCAAGATCAGTTCAACATCTAACCAAAGAAAGTCGGCGCTCGGATCCATGGAAATGTTTAAGGTCCTTTAACGTTTGTCAAAATGTTGCAAAAAGATGAAATTTACCAACAAAAAAAAAGTTACTTTTTAAGTTAAAAAGTCAGAATTTGTGATGGTTTGATAAGAAGTCTAGATTTGTAAACTGTGATTTTAGTACAAAAGTCTCAATTTTACAATAAAGCAAGATTCTGTGAATTTTTAAATAACAAAAATTCACTTTCTTTTATGAAACAAAGACAAATTTCACCATTTTACAACAAAAATAGCTGCTTTTCTTTAAAAAATTGGCGATTACTCAAGAAAAAATTGTGATATTAATATATAAGCCTCAATTTTATTATAGAAATCATGAATTTTATGAAATTTGAGATGTTGTGAAAATTATTATTTTACGACCAAGTTCATAAACTTGCAGGAAATCTGACAACACAGCTGGTTGAGAAAGCAAAGACTAAGCGGCCTGTTAACGGTAACCATGGTGATGATGAGGTCCAGGTCACTGACCACCTGCTTGTACCAGAACTCATAACGCCAAAAGTAGCTCAGATTAGTAGCAAATGTGTGTATAAATGTGTCAGATATTAGATGAAACACTAACAAGCTATTAAATTATAAACACCTAAGTATTATGTCATTATGACAATTCATGAGACTCAGGCTGTAAGATGATTCTGAAGTGTGATTATTGATTATTGGTGAAGTGGTAGGACTAAATAAGTTTTACTTTGTCCTACTCTACTGGATATTTGTTATATTTGCGTGTCTGTAGACAGATGTGTGTTTATCAATGAGGGTTTGAACATTTTGTATAGATTTATTGGTTCTTGTGCGCATCAGTATAAATCATTTATTTGTATAGATTTATTTATAAGGTGTTCTATGTGTGTGTATACAGACAGATAGATTAATATTAGTGTTAAAGTTTATTTTTTGCATGCGTTGGTTTGTATTATGTTTCATATAATGGTTTTGACTGAAATGAATCAAAAAGTAATAATCATGATAATAATAATGATAATAGAGCTGCGATGGACTGGTGACCTGTCCAGGATGTACCTCTGCTTTTTGCCTGAGGAGAGCTGGGATGGGCTCCAGCAGACCCCCGTGACCCTGGAAATAACGAGTATAACGATGAATGAATGAAAGACGATGAATGAATGAAAGAAGCCCCCTAGAACCACCGTTCAGAACAACCAAGATGGCTGCAGAACTGATGCTGACACCTTAGATCTGCACATTTAGCAAACTGGCAGCAGCTGCTGGCTGGCATGTCTGATTACCAGTCTGTGGGTTGGTACTGCCACCATGAAATCTAAGTCCAGTCCAGGTCACAGTGGCCACATGATTGACAAGTACGTCACTGCGGGACTCCTGGCGTGGCCCACCTGCGGGGTGGGACTGCAGGTGGCCCACTAATCTCCCTCCTCATGTCTTCCTTTACCCAGCTGACTATCAGCAGGAGGGTCCCCCTAGAACTGATCCAGGTCCTGTTCAAGAGTTCTTCCCAAGGGGGAGTTTTTCTCGCCACTGTTAGGCTTTGCCACGTTTCTCCCAGAAGCACCTGGAGACAACCTTGTTGTAAACAGACAGTACATAAATAAAACTGAATTGAATTGGAAAAAAAAAAGAATATTCTTCCTCCAGACCGCAGCCACATATGCTTCTCAATCAGTTCAAGAGGAACCACACGAGTTCTTCTCTGTATTTGAAGATCTTAGACGAGCGCTGAGCCCTCTGTCATGGTGGAACCTCTGGGAGACGTCAGCAAAACAAAAACTCTGACACTGACTGATAAAATGTTATAATTGTTTGTTTCCCTGAGGATGAACTTTAAATGGGTCAACGCTCCCGTTTACCAAAACAGCTCGGTTCTACAGATATGTGAGCTCCGTATGAAGAAATGATGCAGACAAGCTTGAGGAGGATCGGCTGCAACTCGACTTGAAGTCAGAGCTGGAAAAACATCAGATGGAGGTTGTGAAAACATGCTGAGCAGAACTCCTGTACGCTGGCGGGCCAGCGCATGACTGGCAGAGGGTGAGCAGCGCCGCTGGGAGGACGCCATCAGCTCCGGGTCACCCCCTCCCCCTCCCCACCAGCCAGACTCGTCAGTTTGTCGTATCTCAGCCTGTTTAGAAGATGGACAGTTTGTTTGTTTTTCTCTTTGAGGTGATGGGGGTCACAGGGAAGAATGCAGCTCACCCAGATGTTGGGGGTGAAAAACATCTGGGAATCTCTAAACCAGGGGTGTCAAACTCTATTTCATCCTGGGCCCCAACATCACCATGGTTACCATTAAAGGGACAGTCATTCTTTACTTTCTCAACCAGCTGTGTTGACAGATTTCCTGCCAGTTTATGGACTCGTTCATGAAATGGAAAAAAATAAACGTAAAACATCTCAGACATTTAGGCTTTTATATTAATATCAAAAATTCCATATTAATAATTATAATTTTGCTGCAAAATGGTAACATTTACAATATCACAGATTTTTCCTAAAAACTTCATTTTTGTCATAAAGTCTAAAGTTTTACAAAACTTGTTTTTGTAGTAAAAATCAATTTTTTTTTCTTGTCAAATGACAAATTTAAATCTAAATTAGTTCTTGTTATAATATAAAAAGTAAAATCTCAAGTAAAAAATGCACAACTTTTATCATAAAACTGAGGCTTAAAATAACTTTTTGTAAAAAAAAACAAAACACAACAAAACAAACAAAAACATCATTTGTAATAAAATGGCAAATTACACAATGTCACATCTTTTTAATTTTTTTTTTTTTTTAAAAAGGGATTTTCAGTCATAAAATATCAGTTTTTACAAAAATCACAATTTTTATCATAAAATTGACTTTAGTACTAAAATCACAATTTCTTTTCTTGTAGAATGACAAATTTAAAATGTTAATGATTTTATGGTAAAAAAAAATTCAAATAAAAAAAATAAATAAATAAAAATTTAAAAATATTCTTGTATAATTACAAATTTTTTTTTTACAAAAAATAAAAAACAAATTGCACAATATCACTTGGAAATTTTATATAATTTCAACATTTTGCCCTAAAATCACAAATGTTTAAATTTAAAAAGAAGAAGTAAATTTTACAAAAATCATGAGCAACTAATTGTTGAGAAAATCTCTCAACGTTTGTTAAATCATGACTTTTTGACATAAAGCAGCTGCTCTGCGTCTATTTACAACAAAGTTGTCTTCAGAAACCCTGATCACACGGTAAAACCCAACAGGGGCAAGAAAAAACTCCCTCATGAGAAGAAACCTGGAGCAGAACCTGGATCAGTTCTGGGGGGACCCTCCTGCTGATAGCCAGATGGGTAAAGGAAGACATGAGGACGGAGACAGGACGAGAGGATGAAGGACAGAGAGAGGAGACGTATGAAATACACGTCTGGTATAGAAATATATAAATAAGTGGTGGTCAGAGCGTCGGGCTGCAGGTCGGCCTCCAGGTCGGCCTCCAGGTCGGCCTCTAGTCTCACCTGCTTTGATGTCAGCGCTGAATCAAACAGGAAGTTACACTGAAACTTCCTCTTCCTTTTAACCTGCTTATGCAGCATCAGAGCCAACAAATGAATAAAAGGAACCCATCAGGGACTGATGAAGTACTGAAGAGAACTCCTTTCTTGACAAGTTCTACCTTCAAGCTCTATTAACCGCATGTTACCTCAGTTACGATTAATGAGCGATTCTTCTTGATTTAGACCACTGACAAGGTTTCTCCTGCAACTACGAATATCTTTAAGATTTTAAAATGAAAGCACACAGAATAAATACTGAATGTTGTAACAAATGACATGACTGAAATAATGAACATACGCAAGATTACGTTGGTTACAGATGGTGAATGTTGGTGTCGATCATTTTTTAATTCTCTGATGTTTAGAAGTTCATATTTTTAGAGTAAAGTTGACAAGATGAAGTTACTCCTGAATAAATGCAGAGAACATACACAGTACATATATGTACTATGGGCAAAATGGTATTTAGTCAGACACCAGTTGTACCAGTTCTCCCACTTAAAAAGATGAGAGGCCTGTAATTTCCATCATAGGTGCACTTCAGCTATGAGAGACAAAATTAGAAAAATAAAATCCAGAAAATCACATTGTCTGATTTTTAAAGAATTTATTTGCAAATCATGGTGGTAAATAAGTATTTGTTCAATAACAAAAGTTCATCTCAGTACTTTGTTATATACTCGTTGTTGGCAATGAGGTCAAATGTTTTCTGGAAGCAAAGTCTAAAATCACAACAAAATATATTTTTATGAACAAAAGTGATATTGCAAAATTCACAAATTTATGATCAAATGTACAAAAATTTATGTTAAAAGATTTTAGCTAAGAAATTATGTTAAAAATAGTTTTTGTCATTAAATCTCAAACTTCACAAAATTCATATCATAAAATTCAGATTTTTGTACAAATATCACAGTTTTTTAAAATTGTACCCTAATTTTTTGTAATAAAAACAACAAAAAAACTAATGTATTGTTATTTATTTATTTTGTTGGAAAGCAAACTTTTTCCAACATTTTGACATAAAATTTTAACAGTTAGAATTTCAACTTTTTCTAATAAAACTATTTAATTTTATTCAATTTCTAAAATAAAAAGGTAATTTTACAAAAATATTACAGAAAATTTGCCAAAAAATTGACATAATATAGCAACCTTTTGAAGTAAAATCTTTTTCAAACATTTCCAAAATTTTACTTTTTTAAGGAAAAATTTGCAAATAAAAGAAATTAGATTTTTCTCAACTTCCTGAAAAAAGTTGTAAAATTTGTACAATTTGAGATGTGACAACATTTTCTTAGTTTGTTTTTTTTACGACTGAGTCCAGTAAAGAGGAACTGGCCCTTTAACGGTAACCATGGTGACGATATAGGCTGCATGACGCTCACAAGGCCCAGAGAGAGTCCACTAAAACAAAGTCTGAATTAACTGGCAAACACGGCTCGCGTTGCTTTATGTACAAACGACATCAAAACGCATTTTTTGTGTCGCTGCTCTGAGTGAAGAAGGAAAACATAAATCATATAAATCATATAAATCACATAAATCACATAAATCACAAAAATCACATAAATCACGCTGGAACAGACTCTGAAGTCCTGAATCATCAGCATGCAGCCTCGGCTTCGCCCGGCATAAATATTCATATCTGTGTGAGGAGCTTTGTCCAAAGAATTACATGAAAGTTTAACAAACCTTTCTTTTTTGCTGATCGGAGGTATTTCAGTTTTATATATTGATCTTGGAGCTTCATCCTGACTTTGATCACAACAGAAGCAGTTGGGCTGAGGACACTTTTACAGCAAACCTGGACACCAGACCTGAACTGAACTGCTTTAACTGTCTAATATTTATTTATATATGTACACCTGGTCTCTTTTTCTCCCCTAGTTTTGATCAGGACATTCAACGGGACATTGGAGAGCGAGAGGATGCTTGAGGAGAAGCTGCTGCTGGTTTTCAAGAACAAGGGAGACGTGCAGAGGAATAAAGTTGATGAGGCGTACGATGAAGTAATGAGGAAGAGCGGAAGGAGACGAAGGGAAGAGGCGAGCAGCAGAGAACGAGAGTCCTACAGATGTTTGCTTAGAAGTAAACACTTAGAAAGGATGAGTGGTGTCACATAAAACATGTTTGGACTTTTAAACTGACTCACACGAAGAGCAGCAGCCTCGTTGTGGTGTTTCGTTCTCGTTCTTCAAAACTGCCGTAAAATCTCAATTTCATGAGAAAAAAATGATTTTTTGTGGTAAAATATTTCATTTTGCAGAATCACAACCTTGTGACATAAAACTACAAAAAAAAAATATATATATATATATCTTTGCTGCAAAATTTTATCACAGAATCTAAATTTTCACAAACTTCTGAGTTTTAAACAAAAGATGACAACTTTGTCACAAAATTGTGAATTTTTAATTTTACTGCAACTACATGTCCTATAATCAGGTTATTGAAAAGTCACAAATTCAGCACCAATTACAACTTTTTAAACTAAACTTTTTTGTGATGACAGATGTGCAGAATATGAAATATGAAATGAAAAATATAGTATACTACTATTACGTTATGCTGAATTTTTGGAGAATTGTAACTTTTTTTTTAACTATATTATAAACTTTTTCATCATAAAATGATGAATTTGTAAAACTGCAAACAAAATTTTGCTGTAAACTCTTGAACTTAATATCACAACTTTTTTGTCATTAAATCACCAACTTTTGTTGTAAAATCACATCAAAACCTTTTGTATTTAAGAAGCTAATTTTTGTCAAAACATCTCAAATTCACAAAAATCCTGATTTTTATTGATTTATTGACAAAAAAAACTCAGTATCTTGTCATAAAATTGACTTCCAGCACAATCTGGCGCGAGTAAAATGACAAAAATCAATAAATAAATTTAAAAAAGAAATAAGTGATGCGGTTTAACCAAAATCTCCCAGTGGCTTCTGGGCCGCTGCTAAACAGCTCCACAGTGACTCTCTTTGACTTGAAGACTTGAATTCTCAGGTTTCACAGCAGAGGACCAGTTTTCAGTTTGATCCTCCTTTTGATCTGCTTGGTTTGGAGATGGTGAACTCAAATTATTTAGTTTTTAACTGTCCTTAAATCAACCCTTCCAACACATGACTCTACCTAGAACTTTGCAGTGAAGTAGATCCTCTAAAAAGGTAGAAGAATAGGGTGAAAATGTGGATAGAGGTCGTGAAAGGGCGAAGCGCTCTTCATAAAACGATTCTTTGAAACGTTTTATGAATTTAACCGTCAGCTCACGAAAACCCTGCAAGTCGCTTCACTCGCCGCTGAGCCAAGTATCTTTTACTGCTGATTCAGAGCGCGGTGGTCGGCGTCATTTTCACGAGGCGGATTAGAGAAAAGGTCATCGTTAATTCCTCCACCGAGATTTGAAGGCAGCCTGCAAACCAGCCGCCACAAATCTTCTGAGGGGCTGCTGAGACGGACCTGGACGCGTCACCGGACAAATGCCAGCGAGGGAGCAGAGCGTTAAAGGGTTAAAGGCTCAACTGTTTAGAAGTAGAACGAAAATAATTGAAACCTCAGGGAACAGTGAACTTACAGCTTTGAGCCAATATGATATAATATGATATAATATAATATGATATAATATAATATGATATGATATAATATAATATGATATCATATAATATAATATGATATAATATGATATGATATAATATGATATAATATAATATGATATGATATAATATGATATGATATGATATAATATAATATGATATCATATAATATAATATGATATAATATGATATGATATAATATAATATGATATAATA
>JBAMYA010000011.1:11845313-11864516 GCA_037176975.1 Arrhamphus sclerolepis | reverse complement strand
TAATATAATATGATATAATATGATATAATATAATATAATATAATATAATATAATATGATATGATATGATATGATATGATATAATATAATATAATATAATATAATATAATATAATATGATATAATATAATATAATATAGTATTATATACAGTAATGCCTGTTTGAAATACAATTAAGACTCCATGTTGTTTCATATAATTTCAATTCAGGAATCAGAAAAATCAGTAATTTCATAATATTGCTACTTTTTCTCAGAAAATGTTTGTCATAAAATCTCAAATTTCACAAGTTTACAACTTTATGACATAAGGTTACGTCAACATTGCAAATTTCATGCAACTGCAGCTTCATATAATCAGTTATTAATCATTTAATTACAAATGTTACAAACTTGAGATTATTTTAAACTACGGTAAACTTTTTAATCATAACATATATACTTTTGCAGAATCACATATTAATGACTTAAAACAATGATTAAAATTGTATTTTTTGTATTAAAGTTAGTCGCAATACATTTATTTTGGAATATTTACATTTGCAGAATCAAATGTTTAGGAAATAAAACTAAAACACATTTTTGCTGTCAAATCCTAAAATTTAAAAAATTCACAAAGTTCCAACTTTTTCTCATAAAAAAAAACACATTTTTGTAGAATTGTACACAACACAATTTTGCAGTAACATTACAGCTTTTTTGTTATGAAATAGCTTTTGTTGTAAAATCTCAGGTTTCATAGGATCAGTCAAAACAGCAAAAAGTTCATAAAAGTCGTGATTTTTTTTTTAAAAAGTATCAACTTTTTAAATTCATATTCATATTTTCTTTTATCTATATTCATATATTTTTTTTTTCTTTTTTATATATGAAATTGAAATCAATATAATGAATTTCCCTTCGAGGATTAATAATTATATCTATCTATCGGGGTAGTCTGGTATTTATCTATAATACTATCTATAATTATATCTATTTTTACACATACATATATATACATATATATAAATATATATACACATATACAGTATATGTATATACACACATACACATTTATATGTGTGTGTGTGTGTGTGTGTGTAACTTGTAACTACTATTTATTTAAAAATTGCAATTCTTGTAAAATCGCAACTTTTGACATCATAGTTTTATAGTTTTGATGGTTCAGGTCCAGAGGATCATGCACATAAACCTGTAATTACAGCATGTTGCTTTGCTCAGAGTCCAGGAGCCCAACTGAAACCATCCACAGGTCCAGTCTCCCATACGAGACCATTTCATTTTCAACTGACAGAAGGTGCCGAGACTTTAGGGTTGTGAGGGGACCATGTGAGGGGACCATGTGAGGGACCATGTGAGGGGACCATGTGAGGGGTCATGTGAGGGGCCATGTGAGGGGGCCATGTGAGGGGCCATGTGAGGGGGCCATGTGAGGGGACCATGTGAGGGACCATGTGAGGGGCCATATGAGGGGGCCATGTGAGGGACCATGTGAGGGACCATGTGAGGGGACCATGTGAGGGGACCATGTGAGGGACCATGTGAGGGACCATGTGAGGGACCATGTGAGGGGACCATGTGAGGGACCATGTGAGGGGACCATGTGAGGGGACCATGTGAGGGGCCATGTGAGGGGCCATGTGAGGAGGCCATGTGAGGGGACCATGTGAGGGACCATGTGAGGGGACCATGTGAGGGGCCCAAATGCAGGAGGCTGGAGGCCTCAAACAGGTTTGTTTAATTCCAAACGGCAGGGAAGCAAACATGACGGAGCAGCCAGAAAACAGGGGAAGACACAGACAGGAGTAACGAGACACAGGTGGAACAGATCAGGAACGTCAAACAGAACAAAACCAGGTGGACATGAAGACAAGACAAAAGGGACAGAACAGGACCGAGGGCCAGAAAACAAGGACTCCAACACTGAAGAAACCCAGACCCAGACACCAAACAAGATCCAAACCATGACAGGAGACATTTAACTTTCCCATTTTCAGCCCACAGCTGCAGTGTCTCCTATTGACTTTGGAAAAAGTCCAATAACTTGCTACTATATGTAAAAAAAAACCCAACAAAACTCTTGTTTCCATAGTTACTCAGCAAAAGTGCCAGAAGTCCCAACAGAAGTTAATGAAATAGCTCAGCATCCGACCCAGCAGAAAAACCGTCGTCTCAACAGTGTTTTACCAGGTGGAAACTCAGCAAAATGATACAAAGATACAAACAGAAATAAGAACAGAGCTGCAGTTCAAGATCGTTTCTTCCCTGAAGTCTGACTGGTGGATTTATCAAGATGAAGCAGACGTGAAAAAAAAAGATTGTGAACCCTTTGTGAATGTACTGTAATTAATCATTAATTAATGACAACATGATCATCATCTGATTCACAATAATAGACAAACACAAGATGCCGAAGCTGGAAACACACAACGACATCGTTTAAACCAGACCAAAGTTTCATTTCATCTGAACCGCGAGAGCGTGAAAAAAGACAAAAATAAAGTTCTAACTGGAACATTTCTGAGGGAATGTTAACGTGAATAATTCAGCACTGACGTCAATAAGTGGAAGAACTGGTTCCAGTTCAGCAAACGTTTGCAATAAGAAGTTCAAAATTTGCAATTTCAAGATAACGTCTGTAGCTCGCTGTTCTTGTTGCTTCTGCCTGTTGAAAGCGAATGACTTCTGGCAATTTTACAGCTTTAGCTGCTCTTGGTATGAACACACAGAAAGGAGGCGGGTCGTAGTAAACCCACCCAATCAGAACCTGGAGATGGAAAACCATCGACCAGCACAGACTGGGCTGAGTCCATCCCTGTCTCATGCTGCCTGGACATGGAGACTATCTGTTCTGCATATCATTTTGTGGATCCACTGAATCTCAACATGTCCCGCGTACTTGTCAAAGGCTGGTAAAGACCAGACTACCACGATGCCTCTCACCTGAAAGCACGGTGAAAATGGCAGCAAAAGCGTTGAGCTTCAGACCGTCAATGACGTTGCCGAAGTGACACACTTCCAGAGACATGAGGATGCCCCCGGTGGCCAGCAGGAGGATGTACAGGCACTCTGCCACAATGCACAGCCACAGGACCCCTGCGGAGACAGTTAGTTAGGACAAAGCCATAGCAACAGGGACAAAAAATAGAGACATTCATGTTGCGGCAATGGAGTGCATGTGGATGGGTGGATGATGGAAGGTGAAATTTAAGAAAGGTAAGCTAGCCTGGACAGCCGCAGTAATCAATTTCGATCAACTCTGATTTTCAGGGAGAAGGACCAGAAGAAACTGAATCTTCACATCACTGCACTGGGATGCAACCAGTTAGAGAAACCATGAACGTGATGAGTGATGAGAGTGATGGCTCTTAGCAAGAAGATCTGGTTGCTGACGAAAGAGAAACGCATGACCTCCGGTGATTTGGCTTTGGGTTCTGAACCAGGAGAAGGTGCTCCGTAGCAGCCACATGCACTGGTAGACTCCAGGTGGTGCTCAACCACCTCCCCCTTTGGCCTACGACTTGAACGAGATGTTATCCTGCTTCAAAGGCTCGCTGTGCAAATACACGGGTCACATGACCAGGTGGTTTGCCCAGTATTTACAGTCAGCGGTCAGTGCATAAATCCTGCACCGTTGCAGTTGGTTCGGTACGTTCTGTACCAGTGGAGCAGGCTGTGAATGGGAGGGGTACTGTTCATGACAGTGAATGTGTGAGTAGGCTGGGATGGAGGAGGCAGGGATGGGGAAGGTGGAGGCAGAATGAGTCAGGCGCGGTGGACCAGTCACCCCAATCCCTTATATCATAAATTTTTATGGCCAGAAAGTTTCTACTTGGAGACCCACAACATCCTGAAGTCTGGTCTGAGGGCTGGTGGGAGGAAAACACCAGCACATTTAAATGTTGCTGCAGTGTAATTGCATGTATCATCCAAGGGCAGAAAGTTATTGGGTGGATAATTAATCACAAGTTGTGCAATAAAAGTAATATGCCTGTTACCCAAAATACCTCAGCGTGATTTATAAATACAGTTACGTCCTTCAGCTGAATTGAAAATTAAAATATATTAAAATATCTCTCAGACTGAGCTGGTTGAGATGAATATGAAACATTATCAGAGCGCATTATAAGTGTCTGCAATTAAGAACATTTTACAAAAGCTTTCATTTTACTCTGATATATCTGATACCAGCGCCTGGTGGAGCTGCACATAAAAGTCACTACGGCAGAAGTGAGTCATGGTCTAAACAGATGGAAGAAATAAAGAGACGCTGTCTGGATGCTCTCGGTTTCAGCAGCTGACGATCTCTTCGTTTCAGACTGGATCTATTATGTCTTTGATGACAGGAAAACATGAGTTGCCTGGTAACACATATTCAAATTACAGACCCGCACTTTGGGTTTCTTTCTCAGTGATTTACATGAGCGTACATTATTAATTGTTTTCAAGGTCAGAAAAAAAACCATGGCAACCAAAACCATGAATAAAGGCTTGAGATTTTCTTTGTATTTAGTTGCTTATCTTTTGGAAAACCAAATCGTGTGAGAATGATCTTCCACTTCTGTCCATCAGTCAGCTTTTATGACCTTTGGTTCTTACACTTTACAACAAATACCAGCGATAATTTAACATCGTTTCTGACTTCTATGTCCAGGGCCTTTTCAGTTCAAAGGTTCCACGTCTGCATAGATCCAGGTAATTATGTGGTCCAGTTTTCCCTTTAGCAGGGGTTGCTACAGTGGATCGCTGTGTTCCATATTGATTTATTGTTTTAATTTTTTGCATCAGATGGTTCCTGACCCAACCCTCCCAACCAATCAGATGTTGGGAGGTTGTTGGAGGCAGTGGGGGCTTAACGGGGGGGGTAAGGGCTGTAAACTTTTTTTATAATTAGATAAATTCCTAAAGTGGCAGGCTCAAGAAGAGCAGAAACAAACATCTCCACTTTGGTGTCATCTGTCCAAAGATGTGGTCTGTTCAGATGGAACTTTGCCTAAATTATCCTCTTGTCAAAAATCACACTTTTTGACAGAAAATATCAACATTCCATCAAAGCAAGAAAAAACAAAACCAAAAAAGATCATCATGAGTAAAAGTGCTGTTCTGACACAAGAAAAAAAACACTAAAATAGTCTGATTCTCCTTGTAAATGAGGCAGGTTCCAGCAAAGGAGGAGAGCTGGAGGGAGAAAACTTAATAAAAGTGATTGATCTTACACCTTCGTGCTTATTACCCAACGGTCGAGGTAATTACTCCATCCAGAGATAGGCAACACTACCTGCAGCCATTATCTCAGTATTTATTTAGGTAAAAGTTTGTTCATTAGGAAGAGAAAGTTTAAAAATATAAATAAATGTGCTACGTAAAATCTGGCCTCCCGCAGTCCAAAATCATGCACGTCTGTTTGACTGGTGATTCGACTGGTGACCTGTACGAGTGAGTGAGTGGCCGTTTGTCCACATGCGGCCCTGCGGTGGTCTGGCGACCGGTACTGGGTGTAAACCAGAAGAGAACTGGAACAGGATCCAGCACAGGAATGACACGGTAATGGATGGGTGGGTGGAGGCTGTGTGGCATCACCCATGTGTCTTCCACAGAGTGGTTTTGAAGCTCATATTTCATATTTCTCATGTTTCTGGTTGATGCCACATTAGCAGGCGCTGACTCTGTCCAGTGCTGATCCATCCAGAAATGGACAAATGAGCGGAACCAACAAGCTCGGTGGCTCAAACGAGTCCACTTCTGTCATTTCAGTAGCAACATCTGAAACGAGGAGCGCCTAACGGTGGGAGTCCGGAGCTCATCACTCTGCACGAGTCCTGTGATCTCCGCTGTAATTTGGCACCAGCTCCTTTTGAGCATAATCACACTTTTTACGCTCAAAAGGTACCAAACTTAGATCGGCCTTCATTTTCAAGTAAAGATTTTTTGTGGAACAAGATGAAACGGTAAACGGGTTCACCTTACGACCTAGATTTGCATTTAAAGCCAGCCCCTAGTGGTAATTGACTGAACTGCACTGATTCCTGTCTCAGCATGGAACAAGTAGCCACAGTAATGAACCTGGTCTGGTTTAATATGAGGCCATAAGGATAGCAACAACCAGCCCTTCTTTGTTTTTCATTTCCAGGAGTGAGTTGGCCTTGTTCGCCAGTATTTCATGTTAAATTCCTTTTTCTAAAATGTCCATTTCAGGCTCAGCTGCTCCCTTATAGCTTCAATATTAAACAAGGCCAGAAACCTGCCTCAAAACGAACAAACTGGTGTGTGTGTGTGGGGGGGGGGGTTATTTTATTTTTTAACACTACAATACTTCCTCCATATGAATATAAAAGCATAAATATATATATATATATATATATATATACACAAAATTCTTACCTCTTTCATTGGGTGGTGCAACATAAATAAAATTCCTGCATTTTTCACCTGAAAACAAACAAACAAACATGTAAATGAGACATTTATTTGACACGACGTGACAGCAGCCACCACTGCAACATGCTGATAAGTGGCACGGGGGCTTCATCTGTATTCCCTGATACTCTCAGAGCGGGATTGAGAGCTCAGGTAGATTCCCTGAAACGGGATAAAGCTGCGATGTAAAATAAAATCACGTTCTGATCCAATCTGACCGGATTTCCTTCCTGTGTCGGCGCAGTAACGAGGTCTGACACCATCCCTGCGTGTAAGCAGGAGGCTGGACAGATGTTTGATTGTCAGCACACAGAAAAAAACAAAAATGCTTTTCTGACAGTCATTCTGTCGACTCACACAGACCCACAGCTGCAGAGCCACGCAGGCCTTTCCAGGACTGTCTCGTACCACATGAGACAGCGAAGAAAATAAAACATCAGCTTTGAAAGAAAACGCCTGGAACTTTGCTTTTATGTCGGCTTTAAAGGAGACATATTTTTGTCTTTTTTTCCCCAGAAGTTTCTAGTTTTCTGAACTCTTCATGAACTGTAGTCATGTCTTTGCAGCTGTGTAGCAGACGCTTGACTTTGACTCCGCCCCTATTCTCTGCAGGATGTGCCTTTTCAAGGAAAGGTGTTACAGCTTTGTAGCGCCCACTTCTGAGACTCTGAAGACGCAACATGACAGGAAGTTTGACTGATATAAGATATAAGACAGGAAGGCTGAGTTTCTGGACTCTGATCTGGATCTGTGATGTTACAAAACCTTCCAAATTTGAAAGAGATTTTTCATTTGATTCAAATTTTGCAATAACAAAGCTTATTTGAAGGAAAAAAAACAAATTGTGATAAAATATCAAATTTCACAAAAAAAATAACTTTCTGACATCAGATCACAACTTTTTGTTCTAAAATACAAAGATTTGCAAAATTGGGACTTTTTGACAAAAATTCTCAACTTATTGTTGTAAAATCAGGACTTTTGCAGAATTGCTCTCATCAAAATGTTGTTTGAAAATCAAAACTGTTTTCTTGTAAATTATCAGATTCTGCAGGATCGCAACTTCTGCAATGAAAATTACAATTCTATGCTAGAAAGTCCAGGATTTCATATAAATGCAACTTTCTAACCAAAAACTCCAGGAATTTTTGTGTAAAATCACAAACTGTTTCAGTTTCCGACCTTTTGTTTTCAGGATGAAATGCTTGTCAGAAAATCTCCACAAAATTGTGACTTTTTGTCATCAGATTACAACTTTTTCACTGAAGTTCGTCTAACTGCAACTTTATGTCCTATAATCACATTTTGTCAAAAATAATGACTTTTGCCAAATTGCAGCTTTTTAAAATACAATTTTTTTTGTCACAAAATATTGACTTTTGCTGGTGTTTTTATTATTATTTTGCAAGCTTTTGATATAAAGATGTAACATGCATGTCAAATTTCACAAAATCGCAGCTTTTTGACATCAGACCATGACGTTTTAATGTAAAATAACGAAATTTACAGAATTGCATTTTTATTTTTTGGGTTGAAATTTTCAACTAGTTGTCGTAAAGTCATGACTTTTCCAGACATATAGGACAAAATTTTGCTGTAACATCACAGATGTTTTGCAACTTCTTTTGTTGTAAAACATCAGCTTTTGGAAAATTTTGACTTAAAATTATCTTTTTTTCTTGTCAAAAATTGTGAATTTTGTTGAATTGCAAATTTCTATCCTAAACTCAAGAATGTTCGCAACATATTTTTTGTTATAAGAAGTTGCTTTTTGTTAAAAAAAAAAAAAGTGAAATTCCTAAAATTGTACCTTTTTTGTTGTAAAATCACGAATTTTGCACATTTTTGTTATTAAACACTAAAGTTTACCCAAAAAATTAAATCAAAAAAGCCAAACATTTTGTTGTTAAATTGCGACCTTTGCAGAATTCTGCGGGACTAAATGTTGGTGTAAATCACAGCCTTTTAACTCAATGTTGCAACTTTTTGTTGTAAAATATTAGCTTTTGGAAAGTAGCAACTTTTTGACTTAAAGTTATTCTGTGTCAAGAAATTGTGAATTTCGTATATTTTCACATTTCTGTCTCAAACTCAAGAATGTTGGCAACATTTTTTTTTTAAAGTTAAAATCTGTATAATTGCAACTGTTTCCTAAAATCACTTTGTTTTTCTTGTTGTCGTTGTTGTTAAATCCCGAATTTTGCACTTTTTTGTCGTAAAAAGCTTTTTTTTTTTTTTACATCAAATCCTAAATTTTACCCCAAATAAATAAATATATGGAAACATTTTATGTGAATTTGTGAAACTTTTTGCAGAATTGCACGTTTCTGTTGCAAAAACAAAAAGAAAAGAAAAGACAGAATCAGTCTTTTCTTGTAAAATCTGAACTTTTAACTGCAGCTTCAACATTCATTCAGGAGATTTTCAGATGATCCCATTTATAAACTGTGATTTTCATGCATTGTTACAGGAGATTCTCTCTCCTCTTTCCTTTTTTTTTTTTTGGATTGAAAGCTTCAGTCTCGTGCTGGATGCTGCCGCACAGTCGTGCGTCTCTCCGTGACGCAGCTGAAGAACTTACCGGTCATGTTGATGTTCTGCTCGCAGGAGAACCAGATCCCGGTGTGAAACTTCCTCATCACGTACTTGTCCTCCCCGGTCTCCCAGATGTACTGGACCAGGCGCGTGTCGTTGATGTTGGAGCTGTTGAACATGATGCAGAAGGACTGCTTGGTGGTGACCGGGCCGGCGCAGAACGGCTTCACCACTTTGCGCAGCCCCTCGCACCAGTAGCTGGTGGTGAGCGCAGACACGGCCAGGAACAGGGCGACGAAGTTCAAGGTGAGAGCCAGAGAGGCTCTCCGCCGCCGGTCTATCCCCATGACTGCTGGCCGGAGGGGGAGTGACAACGCCTAACTTTAATCCCTCGCCTTGTGTGACACCGGATTCATGCGACTTCTCCTCCTCAAATCCTCATAATCCGGTTATTCCCGTTAATGTATCCGCCGCTAATTAACGCGGCGCGTCTGGTTCCCACTGCGCGCGTCTCACATCTGCTCCTCCAGTGTCTCCAACTCTCATCTTGTAGGCTCCCCCTCCCTCTCCATCCCCAGAAAACACCCCACCCTCCCATTCAGCACCCAGACACACCTTTATTCAGCTCATGCAAGTCCAGTTTGTTGCAAAAAGGTAAATGAGATCAAGTAAAGAGACATTTGTTCAGCTGAATGTTGCTGTCCTGGGAGACTTTAAAAAACTGAATAATTTAAAAAAAAATGAATTAACAGAGGGCAAAAGACTCCAACTTTAAGTGGAATAATGAAAATAACGTCTCTATCACATATGTTCCAGGTCAACATCACCACGTTTGGCTGCTGGACTGCTTTTAGGCTCTGGTGTGAATGTGTGTGAATGTGTGTGTATGTGTGGAGGGGGGTTGCTATGGTGACAATGCAATGGCATATAATCCAAAATCTAAATCAGAGAAACAAAACTCAGAACCCCAAACCAAGAAATCCCCTCTGTAGGTACGGATCTGCCTCTGCTGCACGTTTTCCATCTCCCTGTGCAGATCTAAAAAGATTCTCAGTTCAATCGAGAGTCTAAAGCCAGAATCCACAATTTCACAATTTCAGATGACAGATATGCAATCGTCGGGGGGAAATTGGTGTTAGATATGGAATCAATTTTGTGCCACTAGGAAGTAAATTTGAATTCTTTATATCTGAATCTGAATCAATTTAAACCTGAATTCATCGGTTTGAATAATTACTTTTAAAATCTGAATCTGAATGGACTCATTTGAAATTGAATCTGTTGGTTTGAATGTGCATGACGATAAAATCAAAACTGTATTTCATTTTACTAAAAAATTCCATTCCCTAATTCATTCTTACTTTTCAGTTTCACTTCTCTCCATTCAGATTCAGTTTTTCAATTCAATTTTTTGTGCCACACATCTGGGTCCTGGTGTCAGGCAAAGCTAGTCGAATGCAGATGCAGCAAAGCGTTTCATGTTATCGTCACAAGACTTGGGTTTGTGTAAAAGAAAGAAAGAAAGAAACCAAATCACTGCACATCACTCCTGCAGGTGCTGATGCAGGTTAAGACAACGTAGGTGCGTTGCTGTTGTAAAATCAATTTCTTCCCATCTGTGTTCGACTAGTTTTGCCTGACACCAGGACCCAGATGTATGTGTTACAAGCCGACAAAAGGCAGGACGCAGACGCAGGTAAGAACTTTCAATGAAAAGGAACAAAAAACAATCATCAAAAGGATGACGAAAATAGGTTAAAGCGCCGGGAAGGCAGCAGGAGTATGGATGGAGGCCAGAGCTGAGAGTCAGGGAGGTTTAACTGAAGAACTGGAGGCGTGTTGGGGGAAGAAGGCTCTTGAGGTGGACCGGGGTAGCTGCAGGTGGAGAAGCATGCGCAGGCGAGGTGATTAGCTCTGCAGCTGCTGCGGTGGGCCTGAAGCAGAAGGGCAAAACAAACCCAAAACAAAACAGAAACCAACCAACCAACCAACAGTATGGCGCAAAAAACTGAATCTGAATGGAGAGAAGTGAAACTGAAAAGTGAGAATGAATTAGGGAGCTGAATTTTTCAATAAAATCAAATACAGCTTTGATTTTATCATCATTCAGACCAATAGATTCGATTTCAAATGACTGATTTTAAAAGCGATTATTCAAACCGATCAATTCAGGTTCAAATTGAATGATTCACATTCAGATATAAAGAATTCAAATTCACTTCCTCGTGGCATAATATTGATCCCATAGTTTGACCTCACAACGAGATAGAAGCAAAGATGGAAGATCGAGCTGAAAACCTCCGTATGTTAAAATGTTACTGCCTGGTACAAAAAAAACAAAAACAAACAAACATCTGTTACAACTGCACCCTTAACGTCTATGTACCTCATCAGTTGAAATTTCAAAACACCCCAATCTGTGCATAATTAGAGGCGTGGCTTTCTGAGTGACAGCTGCTTGTGTCAAACAGTGAGCAGTCGTCACTGCAGGTACGTCATGTTTTTGGCAAACGTCTTCAACATCTGAGCAGCTGATGGAAGCTTCACACCTGACGATGTGGTGGCAGAGCTCACAAGGCGCCGTGTGGCTTTAATTAATATCATTAGGCTGTAAAAGAGACAAAACAAGTAAATACATAAAAGTAAGTTCCCAGAGAAAACCTTACTGCTGCTCAGGAGGACATGGAGGCTTTAAGTGGCAGGATGGAGACCTCATGAACATTAAACTTCATAATCGCTGAAAAACATCTGTCAAAAATGCAGAAACATTTATATTCCCTCTTTTAATTCTTTTTTTTTTGGTCTAGAAACATAATGAAAATCACCTCATTGTAGGCAAATGTAGCTTCAGGCAAACAGCAGCATGTTTCTCATCACCATGGCAATATTTATTTAACAAAAACTAAAATAACAAAAAACAACTAATCTATGGGGCAACCCTAAGTACTCCCTCCTTATGATGAAAAACAAATTACAACCAAATCTAAATGAATTACTTCGACTGATTACAAGCAAACTGATTAAGTGCGTCGGCTACCGTGTTTAATTGGTCCATTTTAAATGGGATTAACTTAATTCGTTTACTCGTAACAAATGGAAAGAATTCAAGTGTGTTTGTGGGCGAGTGATTCAGCAGCTTCATCAGTCACCTCAGTGGTTCTGTTTCGTTTTTATCAGTTTCCACATGCCTGTTGAGGTTTTCAGTCACGCTCAGCTCCCTTCTCATCAGGCTGAGGTGCAAAATATTTATTCTTTTATTTTCGATGCTCCAGAACATTTTCCTGGTCCGTGACCCGATTAGGACCAAACCAGTCCAAACACTCTGGTGTTCACAGGTCATGGTCTCTGGCTCATCTCCTCCAGTTCCAGAGCCACTCCAAGATTCACAGCCTCTGGATTAGAGGTGTCTGATCTGACTCTTTTTCATCCCGCGCCACATCATCACCATGGTTACCATTAAAGGGCCGGTTATTCTTTATTTTTTCAACCAGCTATGTTGTCATAGCTCCCTCATAGCTCCTCGTCCTCATTGTTAAATAACAAAAATAAGAAGAAGAAGAATTTGCTACTTTTATTATGAAACTGAGGCTTTAGTAATAATATCTATCACTGCTAATTTTTTTTAAAACTGACTCCTTAAAAAAAAAAGTGAAATTGTAAATTTTGCAAATCACTTTATTTAAAATAAAAAGTGAGTTTTTGTCATAAAATCTCAAATTTCACAAAATTTGGACCAAATTTAAGAAGAAAAAAAATTGGGGCTTTTGTACTAAAAAAAAAAAATTCTTGTATAATTAAAAAACACAACTTTTGGTTAAAAAGTATACTTTGTCACAACAAACAAGCAAGACTTTACCATTTTACTAAGTCAAATGTAATTGTTTTTAAACATAAAAATGTATTCTTGTCATAAAACATCAAACTTTTTAAAAGAAAAAAAATCACAGCCTTTATAAAATTGAGACTTTTCTACTAAAATCACATTTACATTTTCTCTTATAAGATCACAAATAAAAAGGTTTGTTTTTGTTCTTTTGTAAAATGATGAAAGATGGAGACTTTTTACCAACAATCCAGACATTTTACTGCATCACAAATGTAACAAGATTGTGGCTTTTTAAAAAAAAGTTAAAATCACTTTCTTTTGGTTGGATGATATAAACTTTTTGCAACATTTTGACATAAAATTACAAGTAAAAAAAAAAATGACATTTTTTTTTTTTACCATTTCCATATTCTCTGAAAACATTTTTAATTAAAAAAAAAGTAAATTTTGACAAAAATTCATCAACTTCTCGTTATAAAATCCTTCGCTGTCGTTTACTAAATCCTGACTTTTTGACGTCAACCAGCAGCTCTCCACCTCAGTTACCCTCTTTGGTCTCATCCTTTTTTCCTACGTTGTTTTATTCCTTTTTATTTCTTTTAAATGAATGACAGCCAAACGTTAATGCCGTCGTCATCCAGGGTTGTGTTTGCTTCATTCTTCAGATGGATGACTATTATTCATCCATTTTCTTGGCATAAACATTTCTTATCCTTTCGTGCTGTTGAGCTGCAGCTGGTTGGAATTCAGGACATTTATCACGATCGTCATTTAAATGCACCTTTGAAAGTGAAGACAAACGCAGCCTCTATTAAAACAAACAGAAAAATACTGAATACGCAGAAGTTCTTCCAGCTAAAAACCCATCAAATTTTATCATGAAAAAGGAAAGAAAAAGTTACCCTGAGCTCTGAATTTGTGTTCTGAATCATGAGAGCTAAGACCAGAAGGAGCAGTTTCCTCTATGTGTTTCCTGCCTGAATTATATGTGATTTACGAGCTCAACGGCTCCAAATAAGGAGAGAAAAACTGAAACTGAAACTGGTTCATCCGCCACAAACAGACAGACAGCAGCTTTCTGTAACTGTTACCAGGAGAGTTGCTCCGCTGTCAGGTCAGAAACTCTACGGGGACTCTACGAAGACTCTACGAGGATGGTGACTCTGTCCGTGTACGCAGGAATAACCAGACTGTTCATCATATGCTTCATATCTTCACAGATATTTCAGTTCAGCTATCAGCCTCCCAGTAACTGTTCTGGAAGTAGAAATCCTCTTTTCGTTTACTCTTTAGCGCCCCTCTCTGGCTGAGAAGGGCAGCTGTCTCCTGCAGTAAATACGGTTGCTGTGTGAGCGTCCGTAGAGGAAACGCAACACGCGAGCATCTGTTGACCAGCGGAGAGAATCCTGAGCCATTTAAACAGTCACGACAGAACTGACTCTTGTGACTTTGTGCTGAAGTTCGTAGTTCATTGATAGCTTCATTGATATTTCATTGATAGCTTCATTGATATTTCATTGATAGCTCCATTGATAGCTTCATTGATATTTCATTGATAGCTCCATTGATATTTCATTGATAGCTCCATTGATAGCTTCATTGATATTTCATTGATAGCTTCATTGATAGTTCCATTGATAGTTCCATTGATAGCTTCATTGATAGTTCCATTGATAGCTCCATTGATAGTTCCATTGATAGCTCCATTGATAGCTTCATTGATAGTTCCATTGATAGCTCCATTGATAGCTTCATTGATAGTTCCATTGATAGCTCCATTGATAGCTCCATTGATAGCTCCATTGATAGCTCCATTGATAGCTCAACTGATAGCTCCATTGATAGCTCCATTGATAGCTCCATTGATAGCTCCACTGATAGCTTCATTGATAGCTTCATTGATAGCTCCACTGATAGCTTCATTGATAGCTCCACTGATAACGTATGTGTAGCCTCCAACCATAACCGTCCTCCCTGCACCTGGTTCCACTGTCATCCAGGTTGTTTGCTTGTTTTTATCTCCACTGTCACCTCATGCTTGTTCATACCGGCTGACCAAAGATTTGGTCCGATCTGCTGGGTTCTTTAGTTTGGGGATGTTATAAATCGGTGTTGAATACATTACAATGTTACAACATTACGCTGCAACATTTCTTAAAACTCAGTAGGACTGTAATTAATTTGGAATTTGAATTACAATGAATGTAAATTGTTTTATCCATGGATTACAATTAATTGGACTGAATACGATGGTACTTAATTGGGCTATATATAAAACTTTAATGTAAACTTAGAATGTTTTCTGTGTAAAGTGCATTTAGGTGACCTTGTTGAGAGTTGGCGCAGTACAAATAAAATTAACAGAAATGAATAGAATTGAGTGACAGCTGACTGTTTGAAACCATGTGCTGTAATGTAGCTGCCACTTTAGCTGCTTTAAACTTTCAATGAACTTGTTAGAACTTCTGAGCATAATCATTCTTATTTAAAGATAAAATACTTGTGCTAACAAGTCAGTTGGACCATCTCGGCCTTCAGAACAGTACGGCTCCATCTCTCATGTATCCCACGCTTGCGTCTCCCACAGCACAGCAACGTTAATCACCGGTGGACTGCAGTTTCCACGCAGCGTGGATGTGATTCTACATCGCCGGGCTTCGTTATCTTGATGCGAGCCTCTCTGTCAGCCCTCTGGCTGAGCTGCGCTGTTGCTCTGGGAGCAGAGAGGAAAGGATCTCTCTGGCTGTACCATCTCTAAGGGGTCCAGCTCATCTGCTTCACTCATTTTCTGCCCCAGAGCTTGAAGAGGAAAAAGTCCAAGGACAAGCGGAGCAGCACGATCTTGTCGCATGCGATGACCTTGTTGGAGCCACGATAAAAAAATAATAATATTAAAAAGACCCATGTGTATTGTGTTCATGGAGACAAGCAACAGAGACGGGGAGATAAGCACTGGAGACGTGTCATTTACGAGCGGAGGATTGACGGTCCTGGGTGAGGTCGACGGCTGACACGGGCAATACGAAATTCATTATCTTTTTTATTCATACTTTAAAGATTTAAAGTGACAGGAAGAGGCAAGGCCGGATAACTAATCAGGGAAGATCAGGCAGCTGTCGAAGCCTCTCCAGCAGGAAAATACACTAATTAAGTGGGTCCATGTTAGATTTACTGAAAATGCTGCCTGAAACTGAAAAACAGTGAATATACTAAGATCTTCCCTTCTAATTATGTTACCAAACTCCGGTTACATTTAATGTCTGAGTGGGCGAAACAGCATATGAGTCTGTTGAAAATGCATTTGTGTGACATCACCACTGCAGGACGGCAGCAGCATTTATGCAGCGATGGACTATCTGTGTGTCCGAGTAGCACATAAATCACAGCCGGGTCAGCAGTCAGACGCAGCGTCTGGGTAAACATGCCTCGCTGTGCCTGCGTACTCTACCCCTCTTTAGCTTCACTTTAACCTTCATGCATCCCTCTCCTCCCCACAACGCTTTAATAGCACATTTATTAAACAGGAATCCTTAATTACGGGGAGCCATCGGGGGAGTTGGGAACTCTCAGCTAAACATTTTTATCAGTCTTTAGAGTCTTTGGTTGGGCAGCCATACGTTGACTAAAATCAAAGTCTCCGTGCTGTAATATTCTCAACCTTCAGTCTCGCTGTTGGAGGTTAACCGCGTTTAACAAACACTGTACAAAAATGGCATCCATCACCGACTGGGGCCTCTTCATGTTTGAGCGTGTTTGATTTGTTGTCGGGCGGCAACAACAACAAATTGCTGAACAAGGACATTTGAACTACACGCTTTCTAGCCTTTTATCCTCATCTTCTCCCTAACTCCTCCTCCTTTCTCTCCATCCCTGTCCTCCTCACTCCATCATCACATACACCCCAATAAAAACATTAAAAATTAAATCACCACAGACACATGTACCCCTGAGATGACACAAACTTCTACTTTTTATTACTTATTTTAATTGTTCACCTCCCTTCAACATCTGTCTTTAACCATCAAACAGGACTCAGTGATGAAGACACGCCTCCTTCACTGACAACAATAAGAAAGTTTACAGCTGTGGCGCCAGCAGACGTCAGTGAAAACTGAAAATAATATCATGAAATAAATGTAAATAATGTATCACTGAAATATTACTGAGCTTTAACGTCAACATTTTTCCACATTCAGCTTTTAACTTCACTTACAGCATTTCTCTCGGTGTCAAACTTCTGCCTTCATAAGGATTCCGCATGATGGAAATACGCTGGTAAACCTGATCGTGACTGACAGCTTATCGACGCTTTTACGATATTCAGGCTTCAATAAGCTCAAAATCACACTCAGAAGTAGCGTATGGATCTGTCAGTGCGAACCTAGCTAGGCCCCGCCCCCTCAGCCCGAGTAAGACAGACATCTGTGCAAACCCGAAAAAAAGTGTGTGTTAAAACACGGTGGCGCTCGGTTACAGGAATTAATATGTCACTTCAAGTTGTGTTAATTAATACGTCATTTTAGGTTACATCTTTAATTGGCTGCTAAGTGGACATAGTGATGGGATGAGTGAAACTTACATCAGGTCCAGTTGGACCAGTTTGATGGTCGTCATCAGACCTCATTGAGTTGATCAGCTACAGAATCGGGAATCTTGGCACTGGACTGATCTGGTTCTGGTTCTGGTTCGTCCAGAGTGAAAATGACTAAGTTAGATGCTGTCATAAATGATCAGCTTTATGCAGCACACAACCTATTATTTAAAAACAACAAATGAGGTTTTATAGCGCTTTAACTGCTAACGCTGGTTACCTGCTGCTCCACATCCGTTCGTATCCAGGGAACATGTCTCCTCAAGACCCTGCATGTTCAGGAGACTGAGCTGCAGTCCGGTCTACGTGGAGACCAGTCTGCTTTCCCTGACAGTTAATAACAGCTTTTTTCCTACAGGGGCTGATTCTGACCAGGATGTAAAAGAGGAAACCAGAGTTACATAATGAAGACATTAACAGTGAAGGCAATAATCTTTTACAGTCCTGGGTACTGCAGAGTTCTGGACACATTTTTCTTTAATTATCATCTAACTACCTCAGTTGAATAACTATGCGGCTGTAAAATACCTGTAGGTTTATTGAGTTGATTGGATTTCATTTTCACGACCGCGTATCAGTGATCTTAGGATGTGATTTACAGAACGTGTTCCCATTAGGCCTGTTGTGTTTTTGTTGTTTGTTTGTTGCTTTTTTATAAATTAAAAAGCCTGACAGGCCTCCACATGTTTCTGAGCGTGTCTGCAGCAGCAGAGGAGGACGAGTTAAATCTCGTCCCTGCTTCACCCTCGGAGCCGTCCTCCCGTTCATCACGGCAGCTTCTCCCCTTCGCAGTTTCTGTGATATGGAGAGACCAAAGTTTGTATATCAGAGGAACAGATCAACCGAGGATGCCATCATTACGGCTCATCTGGATCAGCACAACATGATGCATTCAACACTTTAATTCCTAAGCAGCGCTGGATGCTTCACTCTGATCCTGGTGCAGACTTTGATTTAGGATTTATGGTCTCATGTTCCCCCTTCTGCTCCTCTGCACCCTAAATGTATCGGCTGCTGTCCTTTAACACCATTATTAACTTCGCAGCTGTACTCTGACCATCACTGGACTCATAAAGCAGTTTTACGGGCCCTTTGCCTCTGGAGTGTGTCCATTAGCAGGAGTGGCCCCACAACAAGACTTTCCAGGAACTTATGGGGGGCAAATCAAGTGTCTTCTGAGTTTGAAGAGGACTGTCAGTCTGCTCTACTGTTTCCTTTTCTGCCACCTTATCAGCCATTATCACTCTCACCTGCTCATCCCAGCTGGTCTTTTGTTACCCAGAAAGCACTTCAGCCGCCCGGTGGTGCACGCGACTCTTGGAATTATTCCACAGTGCTGATAGCTAAAGCCTCTATGACTCTGTCCCCCGTTCAACTCTCAGTTCTGCCTCTGCCCACCAAGAACCTACAAGTTCTGTCTTATGAATGGTGTGCTGTCCAGTTTTGTAAAGTTTGTGCTGCTTTTGGTTCCTACTTCAGCCCCAACAAGGACATTGACAGGACTGTAAGAGGGGACATCAGAGTGGACATTCAGGTGGTAATGAGTGTAGATTGGTGGATCCTACCGAGACCGACGCTGTATTGGAGACGCAACAGCTGAAAGAACCAAAGCGAGAAGTTGGTCCTGTTCTAGTTCCAGCCTCTTAGGCTTTCACCTTGGACTCTGATTAATGGAAAGTACAGAGAAATAATTTTTACTCTAATTACTTCCCACGACTTAATCTACGGCAGCACGGTGGCTTAGTGGTTAGCACTGTTGTCTCACAGCAAGAAGGTTCCTGGTTCGAGCCTCCACAGGGGTCTTTCTGTGTGGAGTTTGCATGTTCTCCCCGTGCTT
>JBAMYA010000011.1:11826378-11845213 GCA_037176975.1 Arrhamphus sclerolepis | reverse complement strand
TAACTGAAGCTCAGAGAAGAGTTTAGGACCACAACTCTGCCTCCTGGCCTGGACTCTGGATTGTCAGAGTTTAGGACCATCAATAAACTTGGCCAGATTACTGGATCGGAGAGCCGCTCCATCCAAAGTGGGATGGATGCCGTCTCTCCTCATCAGACCAGGTCTGAACCACAACGTTTGCCAATTATTAATGATGTCCACATCATTGGCTGAACACCATCGTGACAACCAACCACTGAATGATAACGTGCGGCTGCACATGTCATCACTGGTCAAATAAGGGAGGGGTCCAGAAAAAATTACCGTTGGACATTGATTTAGCATAATTACGCACTGACTCAGTATTAATTTAGTGACCTCCGAGCGGCAGTCAGATGTCATTACTACTGATGTGGTTTATGGTTTTATTAACTTCATGTTTAGCTTTCACGAGCAGTTTTAGTTGTGATTCTGTGCCGCCCGCTCTGGCCCCAGGGATGCACCTGACTATGGTTGCTGGTGTCGAGAACCTCACGTTTTTAAGAATGGAGCTGCCAGTTACCGAAGTCCTCTCAGCGGGAGTGTTGCTGAGTGGGGAGAATCTGTCAACATGAAGCAGTGGTGGATGGCTAACCATGGACCTCTGCCCAACTGTCCCGGCTACTGGGGGGCTAACAGGAGAGCTAGCCCTAGCCTCAGAGCGTCCACATCGGCTAGTGGGGCATGGCTAAGCATGGGCGCTAGGGTGCTTTGCCTGCAGGGAAATATCTACTCTACACTTAAGCAGAGCAGGAGAGACCTGGAGAGACAGAGGGAGAAGACATGATCAGTGGAGCTAAGCTAGGCTAAGCAAAAAAAAGTGTCAGGAGTGCATCAACAAAGACGTCAGAGTTACAGTATAAGTGTAATAGCACCAAACTGATCAGGTGAAGGCAGAAAAAGTAGAAGACACAAAACAGCATAGCGATAGAAGCTAAACAAGAATTGATGCACTCTCCTTAGTATGTCAGCACGTCACGCCTGGATGGGTTCAGTGACCTTCTGAACAGCCAAGTAATGGAGATGGTTTCAAAGACCAAGTCTACCAGAGTAAGGGCCTGAGGAGCTCAGAGCATGCAGACAAACATTCTGTTTGCTCCCCTGGTTCTGTCGGTGGACAGTCAGATCGGTGGGCGGATGCTGGAAGAAAGAAGTAGTAGTAATAGTTAAGAGTAGTTGACAACCCAACATTAGTTTCCTCAGTTCTCCATTTTAGTTTGTTTCCTTAGTCCTCCATTTATTAGCCTCAGTTTGCATGTTACCATAGCAACCATGTGGGCCAGACAGTGTTGGCAGTGACACATAGGTGCAGTCAGATGTTACATTATGAATGTAAACAGTTGGTAAAGAAGACTGGTTCTGGTTGGACTGTCCTTAAAACCAGATTTAGGCTGTGATCTCACAGCTGGGGTGTTAACATGAGATAAACCTGCACGGCTTATAGATTCACGGTTTTTATCACACAGAAAATCTTCCGTTTTCTTAAGGTTTCTTTGCATGCACAGTGCATTGTGGGAGGATGATGTGGCCGGCTGCTCTCAGACAGCTTTCATCAACTGTTGGCAGTAACACAGAGCCACATTGTGCTGTTGCTGGTGGTCTGCAGTCCAAACGAGAGGCTTATGTAAGTCTGGACAAGTTTCCTGTGATAACTGAAGGACGACAGACCCCTGGCTGCTCCCTCATCCCTCCTGCTCTTTTCACTTCATTCAGCAGCTGAAGTAGAAAAGGAGCTTTTATTTCTGTTGAGAATTTTAGACGGTAGATAGCTGGTACATGTTGGTCTGTATGAGAGCCAGAACCCGTCTCCCCATGGAGGCGCTGGTCCTGCCACTATCAGTTAAACTGAGCGGTTTCAGTCAGCCACAGCTGTAACCTCCTATGTTCATCCTATGAGCTGGCTGTTCTTGTGATTGCCCCCTGAAGTTAGTCGGTTTTTCATTTACTTTCAGAACTAAAACCATAAGCTCAACTATTCTGATCTCCAGAATGAATCTTCAGTGTCCCACTTCTCCTTCCAGGTTTGATCCGCAGACTGCAGCTGAAGTTGGCCATTCACGGTGTCCAGCTGTCGGTCCTGGGGTTGCAGGACGAGTCAGGCAGTTCCAATCCTGGTGCTGAGGAGGCCTGGCCCGGTCTGCCGCAGCTGCTGAACCTCCTCTGTGGTTTGGAGCTAAACGGGAACCTTCAGTCGGAGCTTCAGCAGGCGGTCCACAAGGAGGAGGCATGTCTACGGCAGGACACCCTGCTGCACGCTCTGTTGCATGACCCCGCCCTCCGACACTGCGTGGACATCACCCTGGAAAACTGCACGCCTGGAAAGATCACAGTTCTGGAGGTGAGGAAAACCTGCAGGTCCAGGATGATGCTGTTTACTGATGATGGCCTTCTGTTTCTACCAGTTTAACAGGGCTCCAGTATGGTCCCAGATCATATTGACCAGTACCATAACACAATCCGAAATTCTCATTATATTCTTTTCATTTTCAGTATTTTGAAACGAGAAGTTGAAATTTACTATTTTGGAAAATTCATGACTTTATGGCAAAAAGTCAAGATTATATGATAAAAGCCAGGCTTTACAGTGAACGTCCAATTTGTGACAATGTTCTTTTGTCTGCATATGACCCTGCTGAGGAGGATGAATGATTGATGAATAATTTCCCTTCCAGGGATTCATATAGTTTTTTTTTCTTTAATTACATTGAAAACTGGTGTAGGTTCCAGCTGGTGCTGGGTCTTAGTCTAATAAATCCTTGTTCAGACTGAGAGGACGGTAACACTCCTGACCTCTCTTCCCCACCAGGCTCTCTCAGATGAAGGACAGCTATTCTCTCGAGTCGTGTCCCTCCTCAACATCCAGCCTATGTTGCATGTGGACTACACGGCCACAGCCTCCAGCTTGGACCTCCTGGCCCCACACCAGAACACACTGGATGAGCTGTCGGTGGCCTCAGCACAGTGGGACCCCCTAAGTGGTCCCCCATCTGGATCCGCAGGGTCAGGTGCAGACCTGGTGCTGTGTAACCACACCTGGGCTCCTGCACGAACGGACCCAGCCCCGTTGGTGGCAAACCTGGCTGCTGCAGCCAAACCACAGGGGTTTGTCCTGCTGCACACCCTCCTGAGGGGGGAGACGCTGGGGGACATGGTGGCCTTCCTCAGTAGCTGTGTTCGGGGCAACAGCCCGGGGGGACTGCTCACTCAGGTCAGTACCAGATCCACGGGGAGGGGGGGCGCTAGTGGCTGTAGAGTTCTGCGCACCTGTGCAGTAGGAAACAACAGGACGTGGCTTTTGGTGAGCTCATCAGGAGGACCTCTGTGTTTTTCAACAGGCTGAGTGGGAGAAGCTGTTCTCCAAAGCATCTCTGACCCTGGTGGCTGTCAGGAGGTCGTTCTTTGGCTCCACCCTCTTCCTGTGTCGCCGCCAATTTCAGAACAAAGCACGCACTTGCTTACCAGTGGATAGCACTGACTACAAGTGGGTGGAGACTCTGAAGGTGGGTTCATGTTCTGACACGCTGTTATATGATGACCTGCTAACCCTCAGCTGACTACAGTACACTTACCTCTGATGGAGGTTAACAGTTAACCACCCCCCAAATAAATAAATAAAATAGAAAACTTATAATAGTTTCACAGCTGTTCTTTGTTTATCGGCTGGGCTGTATCGTATCCACACTTAGTTCTGTAGAATACCAGAGAAAAGCTTCATAGAAAGCCGTTCACAGTAATGCAGCTGGAATAATTACAGCTGAAGAATAGAAACCGTCCAGGTGAGCAGATGAGCAGTCCTCAGTCTGTTTGCTGAATCGGACTAGAACTGCACAGAAAACTGGCAGCTAGCCACCGATTAAATGTCATTAAAACTTCCTGAACTGGATGTAGTCCATGTGCCAGTCCTGAAGTCTGTGGAGGATTCTAGAAATGATCTGTGCATGTGATGAAGGAATGAATTTATAATAAAGGTGATTGTTTTAACCAGGATGGTTTTTCCTGGTGGTTTTTAACTCTCCACATATTCTCAGTAATTCCCCATGCACTCACATTAATTCTCTGCACCTTCTCGGTAATTTTCCCCATAATTCCCTACGCATTCCAAGTAATTCCCTAGACTTTCCCATTAATTCCCCATGTTCCTATTAATTCCCCAAGTATTCTGAGTAATTCCCACGTTTTCCCTGTAATTCTGAGTAATTCCCTTCAGAATCCCAGTAATTCCTTACATGATTACAGTCGTTTCCACACATTCCTAGTAATTCCCACACATTCCCTGTACTTCCCTACACACACCGAGTGATTCTCAACACTTTGCTATTAATTCCCTGTGTATTCCCAGTAATTCCCTACATATTCCCAGGTCCAAGCTACGTATTTCCAATATTTCCCTACGCATTCCCAGTAATTCCCAAGTATTCTGCTGGGTAGCCGTCAACCCAGAACACGTGTGGAGTGTTTGCGGTCAGCGCAGCGTTGACCAGTCGCATTTGAGTGAGTGACTGAGTTGATGTCCTTGCATGAAGTTGGAGGTCTGTCACAGATGCACGGTCCGAGTCCTGGAAAGGTGGAAGTTCAATTATCCAGAGACAGGTTCTGATCTGGTTCTGGTGTGTGGGTTTTCAGGCAATGATGTCAGAATCCTCAGACCAACAGACCGTGTGGTTGACAGCTTCTCAGGCCTCCTGCGGCATTGTGGGAATGGTCAACTGTCTGCGGCAGGAACCAGGCGGAAACCAGATACGGTAAGTCGTCCCATGATCACAGGCCTGGTTAGCTTCAGACTTGAGCTGCAAATAAAAAAAGACGATACATTTGCCACCAAATTACTACCACTGCTGGGCTGTGACCCCGAGGTAGGAGAAGTTTGGTGTTATTTCCTGTTCCTCTCTCTGGCTCACCAGCTCTGTGTTCGTGTCCAACCTGGACGAGTCCTCCACAGCTCCGAGCCTTCAGCTGGACCACAACTCCCTGCAGTCGGTGATGGAAGGCGACCTGGTTATGAACGTGTTCAGAGATGGACGCTGGGGCTCCTTCAGACATCAGCTCATCTCTCATGGTATCAATGTCTAACTTCAGTCCGTCCAGGTCCACCGCTGCACTTCTGTTACCGTTCTCCAGGTCCACTATCATGGTCCAGATCCACCATCGTGGTCCAGGTCCACCATTGTGGTTCTGTTACCGTTCTCCAGGTCCACTATCATGGTCCAGATCCACCATCGTGGTCCAGATTCACCTTTGTGGTTCTGTTCTGTCTTGTCTTCTTTCTAAATGTCTTTTTTAAAATGTAAAATTATGATATTTGATCATTTGTGACTTTTTGACACTAACGAGCTGTTCAGCGCTCTGCTCGTTGTTCCAGCTGTTAACGACTTTGTTCGCTGCTGACTCCATGAAGACAGTTCTCACAAACGGCTGTTGTGTCATACCACTAAATATTAATATTCATATTTTAATATTCATCTTATCTTTCTCGGTAATTACCAGTAAAATATATTTTTTTAATTAATTGAATGTACAGTGTTCCCGATGCGTGTTTGAGTGTTTTTAAAGCACAGCTGTAATTGTCTATGCGCTCACGGACCAGGTGAGATTTGGCCTGTGGACCTCAGGTTTGAAGCGACGCTGTAAAGATGACCACTCTGAGACAAATGCCCAAAAAGAAAAACTAGTAGTTTCTGCAGCCCAACTCTGTGGTGGTTCAGTTTCCAGATGGACATCCACTGGATTCATGGAACCACCAGAATCTGACATTCACAGTAATGCAGCTGGAATAATGACATGAACCAAAACCAGTTCTGATCTCATTTCTGCTGCTAGAAGACCCTTAGAAGAAGATCAACAGACTGGACATATTTTAAACATGTGACCTCTGTTCTGATTGGAGGATTCCTGCAGTCAGGTGGCCCATGCAGCTGCAGTGATTCTATTGGCTGTATAGAATTATTAGTCCTCTAGATCATCCGTCCTTCCTGAGATACGTCCTCGTAGAAACACCTGCAGTTCAGCAGCTGCTCCAGACTGAAGGTGCAAACTAGAGCAGTTCTTTAGTGACATTTAAATCCATGATACCACTTTCAAAATTTGGCACCAGATAAACCTGAGTAACACAGTTCTGACCTCCATCTGAACGTTCCTCTTTGGTTCTGACCTCCGTCTGAACGTTCCTCTTTGGTTCTGACCTCCGTCTGAACGTTCCTCTTCGGTTCTGACCTCCGTCTGAACGTTTCCTCTTCTTTAGATAGTCCAGAGAGAGTTCTGCTGTGTTCCATCTTCATTTACTCTGACCTGCTGTCTTCATTTCACACTGGAGTGTCAGCTATTCATTGAAATACCAGACTTCTTCCAACACACCTGTAGCTGCTGAGATAAACTCAGGTATGTCACATGACCCTCACTGACCCCCTACTCTGCCTCTTGTCAGATCTGAAGGAGGAGCTGACAGAAGCGGCGTACGTCAACGTCCTAACTCGAGGAGACCTGTCTTCTCTGCGCTGGATCGCTTCTCCACTCCGCCACTTCCAGACCAGCGACCCGAACGTGCAGCTGTGTCATGTCTACTACAGCTCGCTCAACTTCAGGGACATCATGCTGGCCACGGGCAAGCTGCCGCCGGACGCCATTCCAGGTACGAGGAGAAGCAGCTTTTTATCTTTGAGCACTATAGGCTCTGACCAGACGTCTTCATGTACACTGATTTGTAAACTTAGAGCTCCATAATTATAAGCCAGATGTTCTAGAAACACCTTCAGGTGGATAACTGGGTTCTGCTCTTCATACTGTGCAGGGGACCAGGCTCTGCAGCAGTGCATGCTGGGTATGGAGTTTTCTGGCCGAAGTCCTGCTGGTGGACGTGTGATGGGGCTGCTGCCTGCTAAAGGCCTGGCGACCACCGTGGATGCCGACAAACGCTTCTTGTGGGACGTTCCTGAAGACTGGTCAGTGGCAGGAGTGATTGATGTGGGAGGATGAAAGAACCAGTCAGCTGGCTGGAGATGACTGGTTTACCTGGTAACTCAACAGGTCCACTAACGTTAACGCTGGAGGGTCCTGGTACCGTACCACGGGTCCAGTAACGTTAACGCTTGAGGGTCCTGTTACCGTATCACGGGTCTGCTAACGTTAACGCTGGAGGGGTCCTGGTACCGTACCTGGTACTGCTGTAGTTCATCCATCTGCTCTTGATAAACTCTAAAGTCTTTAATCAGGTTGATCAGACCACATTTATGATCATGAGGTTGTCTTGCGTCTGTTCTTCTGGTGGGGATCTCCACTGTACAGTGTGTGGGTGTGATGGGTGGAGATCCGTGGAGCTGTGAACCACCAGGAGCTGCTTCATCCGCCCTTATGACTCCCTGCAGCTTGATGCGTCTTTGTGTATGTGTGTGCAGGACCCTGGAGGAGGCCGCCTCTGTGCCGGTGGTCTACGCCACGGCGTACTACTCCCTGGTGGTGCGAGGCCGGCTCCGCCCTGGAGAGACGGTACTGATCCACTCAGGATCAGGTGGAGTGGGCCAGGCCGCCATTGCCATTGCTCTCAGCAAGAAATGCAGAGTCTTTACCACCGTGGGTCAGTGTCCTTCTAGACAGCTAACCTGTTTCTTCTTCCTGGAAATATTGTCTCCGTCTTCTGTCGTGTCTTCTTTTGTTCCTGCACCGTGTTTGTGACCTAGAACCCAAAAGCTGAGAGAACATCCTTCTTTCCCACTTTTATTACTTTACAGACTCTGTAAACCAAAACTGCTTCAGTCATTTAATTTGATATACATCATTTTTAACAGGAGTAGTGAGACACTTTTTAGTATTCCCATTCCTCCTCAACAAGCTGTCCACATTAGACACTGGAATGGTTTAATGATTATCTGCTGTGTAGAAGGCATCAGCTTTTTACTTTTTACGCCCTTACTCACAATAAATTCTTCCATACTTTTGTTTTTTTGGCTCTAGTGGCCTTTATTAACAACCAGGAGAGACAGGGGGGGGCAGAGAGAATGGGGGAGACGAGCAGCAAAGGGTTGCGAGGCGGGAGTCAAACTCACGACTGCTGCATGAGGACTGGTCCATGGACCGCCTGCTTTAACCGCTAGGCTGTGCAGCAGCCCCACACATCTTTTTTTCTTCATAATATGTTACAGGTCTGAAATTTAAAAGATATATATATATATGAACAAATGAAATGAAGCTGATAAAAATGTTCATGAATTATCTTGGCTTAATCGTGTCTGTGCAGAAATAAGTCAAAATAGACTTGAAAGTTTCTACTTCTTTTCCTTTCTCCTCAGCCAATCATCTGCCTCCATCTAACCCTGTCCTCTACATCCTCTTCTCTTCATGTCCTCTTTCCCTTCTCTTCATGTCCTCTGTCCCTTCTCTTCATGTCCTCTTTCCCTCTCTTCATGTCCTCTACATCCTCTTCTCTTCATGTCCTCTTTCTCTACATCCATAAATCACCTCTCTGGTCTTCCTCTAGACCTTCTGCCTGGAAGCTCCAACCTCATCATCCTTCTACAGATATATTCACTGTCCCCCTCTGGACATGTCCAAACCATCTCAGTCTGGTCTTCATTCCTCTCCTTCCAGGACATTCCTCCACCTCTGTAGATGTTCGTCCACCTGTTCCCTGCTCTCACTACAGAACTTCTGTGTCACACCTACTCCACCTTACTAGTGTCTTCCAGCTCTCATACATGTCCTGCAGCACTCTCAGATCCAGACCTCCTCCGCTCTCACCACCCTGCTTTCTCCCTCTGACCTGAACTGCTCTGAAAGTTACTGGTTCTTCTGTTTAATTTGTCCCAGACTTTCCTGATGTGGTGTTGGTGGTTGCTAGGCTTGCCATGTGCTTGGGGGTCATGATCTGGGTTTCTCAAGCATCTAGAGACAGCTTGAATTGAACAGATGTGAGGTTTTGAGACTGGACTGATGTTTGTGTTCTTGACGGGCAGGCTCGGCAGAGAAGCGGGCCTACCTGCAGGAGCGCTTTCCTCAGCTGTCAGAAGAGTCCTTCTCCAACTCCAGGGATACGTCGTTTGAGCAGCACATCCTACTGCACACACAAGGAAAAGGTCAGAACCGCTCTGTTAGCTCATCTGGATCACCTCCACAACACCCCACTGACCACAGCTGACCAGGAGAACATGATGACTGCTCCTCAGCTTCTGTCCAGAACATGTTTATCTTTATCTGCATGTGAACTTCTGTGTGTCGCAGGTGTGGATGTGGTGTTGAACTCTCTAGCTGAGGAGAAGCTTCAGGCCAGTATTCGCTGCTTAGCTAGACATGGACGTTTCCTGGAGATCGGCAAATATGACCTTTCCAACAACTCCCCTCTGGGTAAGCAGGACCTTCAGTCCCTCCTTCACGTTCACTAAAAACCTCACTTCTATGTCCAAGCTAAAGGTCTGATCGTCAGATCCAGCTCGAATGCTGCCTGGCGGTGGCTGCAGAGAAGCTTCTGTACGTTAGAAAAGCTCCTCTTACCTCCTGGCTCCCGCTGATCTTGTAGAAAACCAACCACCTCCAGTCCTCACTGATCCACACTGGACTGGTTCTTGTCTTTTGCTCCATGCGACACAGTCATCTGCTGACCAATCAGCAGACAGCAGTGTTTCCAGCTCCATCTTAGAGCTACCATTGTGTTTGTTTGGTACCTCCTTTTGCTTTTGCACAATGTCCAGTTTTTAACAAAGGAAATGCAGGACCTGCGTAGCGTAGCGAGCAGACATTCTCAGTGGAGATGTTAGTGGAACCTCACGGTAGTTCCTCCAGAGCAGGGTTTGGAGTTGGTGCAGAGTTCTTCGTTTCTCTGTCACTCGCTTGTAGTTGGATCTCATCTCACTGCTGCTGTGACCTCCCCAGGTATGGCTCTCTTCCTCAAGAACGTGGCCTTCCACGGTATCCTGCTGGATGCTCTCTTTGAAGACGGCAACAGGGAGTGGGAGGAGGTGTCCCAGCTCCTGAAGGAGGGCATCCTGGGAGGTGTAGTCCAGCCTTTACGGACTACAGTGTTCCAGAGGGACCAAGTGGAGCAGGCATTCAGATTCATGGCCCAGGGCAAGCACATCGGCAAAGTCCTGTTGCAGGTGGGAGTCCTCTCTGAACTTCAAACTCTGGTGGTGATGGTTGAGTTTATGACCACACCAGCTTCTTCTCTTCACAGGTCCGTCAGGAGGAAAAGGGCTCAGCTCTACAGCCTGCCTCTCCTTTGTCTCTGCCAGCCATCTGTCGAACCTGCTGCCCCCCGTCCCTCTCCTACATCATCACTGGTGGCCTCGGGGGCTTTGGTCTGGAGCTGGCTCATTGGTTGATTGAGAGAGGAGCCCGCAAACTGGTGCTGACATCCAGATCAGGCATCAGGAACGGTGAGGAACCAACCCTCCCCCATGTACTTCCACCTCTCTACACAAATCTGTCTCAGCAGATATCTTCATCTGCCTCTTCCACCAGCATCAGGAAGGATCTTATCCTGACTGCTCCAACGTCTTACAGCTGGTTTCTGAACTATTTCCAGGTTACCAGGCCAAGCGGGTGCGTGAGTGGAGGAGTCAAGGTGTCCAGGTGTTGGTGTCGACCAGTGATGTCAGCACGCTGAAAGGAGCAGAGCAGCTGATAGCTGAGGCCTGCAAGCTGGGTCCAGTGGGAGGAGTCTTCCATCTCGCCATGGTAACAACCATCACTTTCACCCATGTAACCATTCCCACCAGTGAACTGTGCTGGCTTTTTGGCCACAGCTGCTGCTCTGTCAGTGTGGTCACCTTTGGTGCTGCATCAGAACTGGTTATACTGGATTATTGGTGGTGCCACCTACAGTCTCAGAAAGGCCAAGTCAGGCGGCCGTATGGAGCGTCATTGAGCACTGAAGTAACCTTTCGTGAAACAGCTGTGACGCTAACTCAATAAAAACAGAATGCAGCAGTTTTCAGATCTTATAAATCCAGTTTATTCCCACTAGAACATGAAGAACATATCAGATGTTGAAACTGAGACATTTTATTTCAAGGAAATATGAGCTCATTCTGACTTTGATTGTAGCAACACATCTGTAAACACCTGGAATAGGAGCAATAACAAACTGGAAAAGTAACTGGAGCAAATCCAGACGAGATGATGAGATGAACGAGAAGATGAGATGTACTTGATTGATCCCAGAACTGGGAAATTATTGAATGGAGGAACATTTGGTAGCTAATAGGGAAACCATGGATGTTCTGTCAGTGTCAGTGTCCTGAAGTCTAAAGAGGACGGGAAGCATGAAGCTAGTCATCAAAATCCTGCATCTCTGATGGTACACATTAGTATTAGTTCTAGATGAACATCTGCTCCATCCAGATTGACGTCTCCTTCAGGTTCTAGATCACCATCCAAACGATGTCTCCTTCAGGTTCTAGATCATTATCTCCATCCAGACGACATCTCCTTCATTTTCTAGATCACCATCTTCGTCCAGACAACGTCTCCTTCAGGCTCTAGACTACATCTCTATCCAGATGACGTCTCCTTCAGGTTCTAGAGCAGTGGTCCCCAACTCCAGGCCTCGAGGGCTGCAGTCCTGCATATCTTACATGTTTCCCTGCCACAACACACCTGACACAAATGAGCATGTCGTTAACAGACTTGTGCAGACCTGGATGACCAGCTGATGGTGATTCATTCATTTGAATGATGTGTGTTGTGGCAGGGAAACATGCAAGACATTCAGGACTGCAGCCCTCGAGGCCTGGAGTTGGTGAGCCCTGTTCTAGAGCAACATCTGCTCCATCCAGATGTCCCTTTCAGGGAAGATCTTGAATATATCAGCAAGAGAATGCTGAACCACATACTGCATCCATCACAACAGCATGGCTTTAGAAGAAGAGTCCAGCAGAGTATAAAATATGGATTTCATGAGATGTGACATCTGTTTTTCTACATGAGTCCAACCTTTCTGGAGCTGGAGTGGTATTTATTTATTTAGGATTTTTGTGGCTATAAGGACTTTTATTTACAGCTTATGGGCAGGAGAAGTGGGGCAGACAGAGAATAGGGAGGACATGCAGCAAAGGGTTGTAGGACAGGAGATGAACCTCCGACTGCTGCAGGACTGTAGCTTCTGCAGATGGACCTCCTAGTGGAACCACTGAACCACCCAGCAACCCAGTGTTGTCAGTTCTCAGGTCCTGTCCTGCGCTTAATCGAGGAGGGTTGTTAGTTCTCAGTAATCGCAGCGTTGGGGCATTTGGACTGTCGGGGTATTTGGTTCTTGGTACTTGGATTGTCGGGGTTCTTGATACTTGGAGTGTCGGGGTACTTGGTTCTTGGTAGTCTGACTGTTGGGGAACTCGGACTGTCGGGGGTGAGCTGAGGAGTGCTGACTTGCGGTCATGCGACCTCTGAAAAAACAATGATCACACGCTGAAGAACCACTGTTACATCATCAGGTGCTGAGAGATGGCATGTTGGAGAATTTGACTCCTGAGCACTTCGTAGATGTCACCAGGCCCAAGTATGACGGCACGGTGAACCTGGACAGGTAAGACGTTTATTCCTCCTTCACTGCTGGCTGGAAACAGGAAACGCCACTAACTCCTGTACATCCGTCCCTCCTCAGAGCGACAAGGCAGCTGTGTCCGGACCTCCATCACTTCGTCGTCTTCTCCTCTGTCAGCTGTGGCCGTGGAAACGCAGGCCAGAGTAACTATGGTTACGCCAACTCCTCCATGGAACGGGTGTGTGAAAAACGCCGTCATGATGGCCTGGCTGGGTTAGCCGTCCAATGGGGCGCCATTGGAGATGTAGGTGTAGTGCTGGAGACGATGGGTGGTAACGACGCTGTGATTGGCGGCACCCTCCCCCAGCGGATATCCTCCTGCATGGAGGTTCTGGACAGTTTCCTGTGCCAACAGCAGCCGGTCATGTCCAGCTTTGTTCTAGCAGAGAGGGTGGTGGTGCAGAACGAGGCACGAGGACAACGAGACCTGGTAGAGGCCGTCGCCCACATTCTGGGTAGGACTTTCTTTGTTCTGTCTTTGTTCTAGAAGTTTCCTGATGAAACATCTTTGACAGGTACTGGCCAACAGCTCCATATCCAACTATGTCTACAGCAGTTGGTCTTAGGGGGCGGAGCCAGACACTAGAGATTCAGCTGGTCTCTTCAGATGGAGGAATTAGAATGTAGTTCTTGGTCCTTCTGACTACAGCTGCATCCATATAACATTCTTATAATGACTACCTGGGTTCTGAGCGAGCATGAGGCCACAGTGGACATAAAAGCTCTTTTGATGTTCGTGGAGTTTGGTAGTTGCTTTATTAAAACTCTTTCACCATGGGAAAATGGGGGACCTCACTGTGTAATAGACGTGTTTGCTGGGAGCTCCACCTTTATCTAGTTCATAAACCTCACCTGTAAGTCTAAAACCAGTTTTCAGTAGTTGGAACCTTATGAAAATGACATGAAAAGGCAAGGGACAAAAATCCGACAAAAGCTCATGTGGAGAAGATTTAGTTGAAAAAGATGCCGACACCAAGACGGCTGAGCAGGTAGATGCTATGGCGGTCCTGAGACCCCAGCCGCTAACAGGAACATTCTAGTAGCAATACGCCAAATGAAAAGTGCCACTGACAACGGATTCGATGAGCTCAAAGGGTCCCTTTCTAACCTTAAATCGGTTTTATCGACCGTCAGTGACCATGTGTCGACGACGGAAAACGCCATCGATTTGCATGAAAAATGTCTCGACGAGCTTGAGTGGCGTAATGAGAGCCTAGCTTCCCAGTGTGCGCTACTGCAAGCTAAACTAGACGACCTGGCGGCCCGCTCTCGCAGGCAAAACATCCGCATGATCGGAATAAAAGAGAAGGTTGACAACGGCAAGCCATCCGAGTTCATTGCCAAGTTACTACCAGAGCTACTGGGACAGGAGCACTTCAACCACCCCGTGGATGTTGACTTTCAGTTTGGGGTATGGAAGCGCTGCTGGTGGTTTTGTTTTCGTTCAGGGATGTGTTCGTGTTTTCAAGGATTGTTCTCTTTGGGTCAGCACACCTTTTTTATCAGTGTATTGAACACTTCTTCTTGTCATGGTCACGAATTAGGTCATTTTATATTGTAGACAACATTTATGGTAAGAGGTCCGAGAATTCACGGTGAGGAAGAAGTTACTTTAGTCAGCTGGAATGTAAGGGGGATGAATAGCCCATTGAAAAGGGGAGAAGTGTATGCTCATGTACGTAAATTTAAAGCCGATATATGTTTCCTACTGGAACCGTATATTTAAAAAAAACTACCGCTAAGATACTATGTCCTTCATGGGCATCTCATGTTTTTCAATCAAACTTTAGCATTAAAGCAAGAGGAGTCGCAATCCTTATCAAGAAAAACATACCTATTCTACATTCACAAACTATTTCTGATGACAGCGGTAGATATTTAATTGTTAAAGGGGAACTAAACTCAGTACCAGTAACCTTAATTAATTTGTATGGCCCCAACTTTGATGACCCAGTTTTCTTTCAGTATCTTTTCAATACTGTATCCAATATGTCTGCAACAAGTATAATCTTGTGTGGAGACTTTAATTGTGTTTTGGATCCATTCCATGATCTGCAACACTCTCAAATTAATATATCAAAGAGCAATATTACACTTCATAACCTGATATGAACCATAAATATGAAGAGTTCAATTGGCGGCTAAATAATATCTTCTTGAAAGAGAAGGAATTTTGTTCTTATCTCTCAAGCAAAATAGACTTATATATAAACACTAACGATAATGGTGAAGTTAGCGACTCCACACTTGGGAGGCCATGAAGCCTGTTCTCAGGGGCCACATCATATCTTATGTGGCAGCGGAAAAAAGAAAATCAAAGGCCAGATTAACTGAAATAGACAGTCAGTTATCAAAACGAGAAGCATTATATAGAGTAGATAACCAGGCTGAAGTGCTGAAGAAGATCTCAGCATTAAAATATGAATACAACTCTATACTGTCCAAAAATGTCTCACTTTTGCTGGTTCAAGTAAGGCAAAAGTACTTTGAGTTTGGGGACAAACCCCAAAGGTTACTTGCACGCTTGTTAAAACAATCTCAAGCATCCAGGTCCATATACTCAGGGTCCTGACGGATCCTGAGAAAATGAATTGATATTTTGCTTATTTTTATGAAGATATTTACCAATCACAAGGAGGATCTGATCAAGACGGTATGAAATTTCTTTTCTGAAAATCTGAGACTGCCTAACCTATCGAGTGAATCTTCCTCTTCGTTAGGTCGTGGGACCCGTCAGGGATGCCCCCTCTCCCTTTTTCTTTTTTCAATTGTTATAGAGCCGTAAGCAATTGGTATTAGGCAAAGTCCTTTAATGTCTCCTAGTGACACTCATGGACAAAAACATCATATATCACTGTACATGGACAACATCCTTTTATTCATCTCTCGCCCCCAAGCCTCCACACCTCATCTTTTGACTTTAATTTGCAACTTTGGCAGACTCTCTGGATTTTCCGTTAACTGGGACAAGAGTGAGTTAATGCCAGTCTCGAACAAAGTTAATTTGATATTTATACAGTCTACGCCTTTCAAAAAAAGCATTTGAAGACTTTTCGTATCTTGGTATAACTGTCAAAAAAAAAACAGAGGACCTTCTACAAAGGAATTGGCATAATAAAGATGAGCAACTTAAACAAAGCATACATTTTTGGAAGACTTCCTATTTCTCTTGTAGGTAAGATTAATGCAATTAAGACGATTGCACTGCCATGTTTCCTACATCTTTTTCAGTCTTTTCCACATTCGTTCTGGGCATGTAGTAAACTTATTTATTTTGGAAAGGTTTGTTTTTCTACGGCTTTTGGTAAAAACTTGGCACCCAACCCTCTGGTCGCCATTCTAGGGACCACAAATATCCCTTTTTCTGTTAATAAATTTGAAAGAAGAGCAGTTCAATTTGGTTATTGCTTAAAAGCTGATTTTGAGAGTGTGGAAAACAGACTCTCTGCCTACTTATAATTTATGGTTTGGAGAATTGTCAAATACTTTGCATCTGGAGAGACTGAGATTCTACAATGAAGATAGAAGGGATATGTTCAATAAAACATCGGACCCAATACTGAATTACCTTAAAAGTGTGAGCCCATAGACACTGGCTATCGTACACAGCCTCGCAGTGCAAGCAAGAGTATAATAATAATAAGAAGAAGAAGAATACATTTTATTTCATGTGCCTTTCAGGTCACTTAAGGACACTTTACAAAATAAAACATAATAAAATAAAAACAACAACACGAACACAACATTAAAGTCACAGGAAATGAAAGTGCAGTTATGGACCGTGTGCTGACTGAAACAGTTTCAGAGTTTTGAGTCTGGATTTGAACTGAGTTAGAGAGTCCATATTACGGATGTCAGAAGGTAAAGAGTTCCAGAGTTGGGGAGCAGAGCGACTGAAAGCTCTGCTGATCAGACAAATGAGGGGGGGAAGGTTATGGATAGCCTTGAAGGTAAGGAGGAGGATTTTGAATGTGATCCTGAGTTTCACTGGGAACCAGTGGAGCTGATGGGGGTGATATGGTGAGAAGTGGGGGTCCTGGTGATACGTGGTGCTGAATTCTAGACCAGTTAAAGTTTATGGAAGGATTTGTTGGGGACACCAAATCAGTATGATGATGTATATGTCTACTGACCTACTTTACTATTACCTATTTATTTTTATGCTTCTATATTCTGTCCATACTACTCATTATATGACCATGATATACCGTCGTGCTTGATGTGCTGTGTTCCTTTTTTTTTCTTCCCCCCTTTCATGTGTATTTTCTTTCCTCTTTTCTCCTCATTGAAAATCAAAAAACATATTTATATATATACACATATATAAAAAAACAGTTTCACCATGATGACTGTGGTGAACCTGCTCTCATGACCTTAGTCCTGGGCTCTGACCGCAGGTGTGCGGGATGTGAGCAGTCTAAATGCCGACGCCTCATTGGCTGACTTGGGCCTGGACTCTCTGATGGGTGTGGAGGTTCGGCAGACTCTGGAGCGGGACTACGACATCGTCATGGCGATGAGGGAGATTCGCCAGCTCACCATTAACAAGCTGCGAGAGTTGGCCACCAGCAAACCTCAAGGATCACACGGTGAGCAGAGCTTTTCTAGTCGTGGCGGCGGTGGTGGTAAGTACCACCCCACAGCGGGAGGAGTGCTTGAAAATGTGAAGAAAACAGCAATTCTTCTGTTCTCCTTCACTTTTACTTTTACTCTGATACAGTGAACCCAGAATATTCCATGTGTTTGTCCTGGTTTTTATTGTCGATCATCACAGAGCATATTCAGACCTCAGGTTAGCAGATGGATGTTAACTCTGGAGAATGTGGCTGATGATCCTGGAAGTTATCTTGTTACAGGACAACCTCCTGTTGTCAGCTCCTTGAATGACCACCATAACGTATTTCCAGCCTCCATGGCCAGGTTTCACATCCAGGACAACTGTCATAGCTCATCAAGTAACATAAACTATAAATGTTTTCATGATTAGGGACATGGTCTTCTGATTGACAGCTGCTCTGCATCTATAGCCTGGCATGTAAGCAGTGAATTCAGACCTAACAGAGCACAGGCATTCACAATCCTCAAATGGTAGCAGGACAAAGCTTAGCCTAGGTAGCTGGTAGCAGTCACCGGCGCCTTCAGCCAAAACCTGCAACAGGGACTAACCAGGAGACTGCCCTCTGGAGCCTGAACCCTTCCAGAAGGACTACTTGGTTTGGTTGCCATTGGTCAACTAGCCATTTCTGTCTGGACCTCTGCCTGGACTGAACTCTGATGCAGCTCTAGGGACAGGTGTAGAATTACATCATCAGTAACAGGTGAAAATGAGAAGAACCTGGTCCTGGTCACGGTTAGAGATTAAGAATCTGGTCCTGGTCGCACTTAGAGATCAGAACATGGTCCTGGCCACAATTGGAGATTAAGCATCTGGTCCCAGTCGCGGTTTGGAGATTAAGAACATGGTCCTGGTCACGGTTGGAGAGAAGAACGTGGTCCTGGTTAAGTTTAGAGATTAATTATGCGGTATGGACAGCTAATCTGGAACAAAGACCAAAGACCTCATGATTCTTTGACCATGCTGGTCTGAGACAGACCAGACAGACTGTTCACCAGCTTGTTAGTTTCACTCTTCTGCTTATTTCTGGATGAAGTATGGTTGTATTTATGGCACGTTTAATACTTTTCAATATATTTAATAATTCTTGTTTTTAATTAAATGAATTTGACTTTGACATCACCAAGGGTTTTTCCAGTTCTTTCTCTTCTCTCTCTGGTACCAGATGATGTTTGAGGACTCAGATGTGGACTTACTGTTGTACGACCTGATCAGAAACGATGACCTCTATCTCCATCTCTGTAGATGGTGAGGTTCCAGCCCAGAGGGACACCACTCGGTCCATATTGGAGTTGGACGTGACCAAACTGTTGGTGGATCCTGCTGGCTCCACAGTAACATCGCTCAATGGCGTACAAAGCCAGGAGAGGCCGCTGTTCCTGGTCCATCCCATTGAAGGCTCCACAGCTGCCTTCAGGACACTGGCCTCCAAGCTGAGCATGCCCTGTTACGGCCTGGAGTGCACCAAAGGTAATGAGGTCACAGGTTCACCAGTCTGCTCACATCAGCTGCAAACACAAGCCTTAGATCTCTTTTCTATCTCAGCATTGAGGAAATCACCTATAAAATACAACAGCTATGGTCAGCAAATTCAGTGGGGCAAAAAAGTATTTATTCAGCCACCAGTTGTACCAGTTCTCCCACTTAAAAAGATGAGAGGCCTGTAATTTCCATCATAG
>JBAMYA010000011.1:11789429-11808615 GCA_037176975.1 Arrhamphus sclerolepis | reverse complement strand
TGGGTCAGATATTACTAAGTTAACTCTTTACAGAGTTATAAAAATTCATCCAATGGCAGTTCATGGGAAATAAAAGGGAACCAGTGTTCTAGGGGTCTGAAGTTAAATAAGTAGAACCCAGAGCGCAAAATCTAGCCCTAGATAAATGTATGTATGTATATACACATATACACACACATACACGTATAGATCAATGGATAGTGTTCTAACCTCGGTAAAAGGTGTTTGATAAAAGGTTAAAAAATATATATATAATAATGTAACGTTCTTGCATCTATGTGTAGTTGTAAGTGTGTTGATGTTGAGTTATGTTGAATGCATTTGGGGTTGAAGCGGGTGTATGAGTGGATGAGGATGGCAAGGGGCGGGACAAGGGCGTGTAAGCGGCCGAGGTGTGGCTTGGGGGAGTGAGGAGTGAGGGATGCTCGGAGAGTGGCTGTTTTTTTTTTTTTGTTGGTTTAAGCTGCTGTTGTGGCGTGGTTACGGCCGACAGTAACCAGTTCTGTTTAATAAAACAGCTGTTCGCTAATATCCTCTCGGTCCATCATTTAAACGCGTCCGCCTGGACGTTACGATAATTTTGTGATAAATATTTCATGATTCATTGGTTGTATTTCATGTTAAAAGTACAGTATTAGTTTACCTGTATTTTCTTGTAATGTCATAGTCTGTGGTTGCAATAAATTCTGGGTAACAGGAACTCCAGAGAACATGTTGTCTATTCATGTCCAAGTTGCTCCTGTGCCTTACGTCTTTCCCAAACCTCCGAAAGCAATGGCTGTAAGTTTAATACGTGTTTAATAGCTAATGCAATAAGACTGTATTACTTTTATAGGTTTTATAAGCTCTGTTAGAGATCGTTTTTTTGTACATGTTATTGCCGGGAAATAGATCTAGCCCATCCATCCCGTTAGCATGTTCAACGAATTAGCATAACAATGCGGCTGTTCACTTGCATTAATGCTCGAATTAGCATATCAACAAACCGATGTAACTATTGATACATCTTGCGGCTTTAGGTTAAGTTTATTGTATTATTTTGGAACTGTTTCCAGAGGTATTTATTTTCCCCTGAAAACTGATGATTATTTTTCTGTTTTGTGTTATGTATTTCAGTTTCACTCAAGCTTTTCAAACCACAATGTTAAATTGTAAGCTGTCTCAAGAGGACTGTAATAATGGAGCAAGATGCTCGGATCCTGGCTTGTGAAAACGAGTTTGGCTTGCTGTTCATCTACGTTAACGTACACTGAGTATCTAACACATAGTGGTAACAGTACAGTGAAAAGCCAGAACCAGCAGTTGGTGAAAGGTGAAAAACAAGATACAGTGATGAACAACAATCAGACATGCAGGAGCTGACTGGCCATCTGTGGATTTTGGAGAATCACAGAATTGTCGATACCTCAGGATGGCCGGCAGCTGTCTATGGAGAACCAAAACTGACATAATTAAAAATAAAAGTAGAAATATATATGTTTTTGTTTTATCTTTTCCTTACACCTGAGGGCTGTTTCACAATAGTAGGATTCAGAAATCCAGGCTATGAGATAAACCCTGGCTTGACATGGCGCCACCAGTTCATCCTGGCTTCATCTGTTTCACAAAGACCAAACCAGGCTCAGGAGGTGCAGCTTTGTCGAGCCAGGTGTAAGTAATCCAGGTAAATGCGCGTCCACAGATTTCTTCAAAAGACCATGAGATCGATCACAGAGTCACTGATTCTGCAATGGATAAATTGCATGCGCCATACTTTTCACCAAATGAGCAACATCTTTAGATGGAGGCTGATGAAGAAATGAAGCACATCGTACTAAAGAAAGGAAACACTGCCACTGTTATAAAGGAGCGACAAAGGACATAGCAAACAATAATGGATCACCTGCGTAAATAGCCTAAAATGCACATTTTCTAACCACTACTCTTAACGGAAAACGTTATAATCATATCTGTGGTGTTTGTATGCTTATAGAACAATCACACTGGATTGAAGTTGATGTCGTTTTACTGGTCGAATCTTGTGACATACATTTATACAGATTTTCAATCCGTCTCCTGATGATCCGTCCACTCCACACACTTTTGCATATCAGGTACTCAGTCTTTTCCTGGTGCATTCACTGACAGTCTGTAACATACAATGTATAAGCATTGCTGTGTACTTTACAATATCATTCAAGGATTTATCTGACATTTGCTCAAATTAACAACTTTAAACTCTGACAGCAGATTCGTTCATGTTACTCTTTTTTGCTACACATCTTATCAATATTTAGCCATAAAGTACGAACATGACTGAACCAAAGTGGACTTTGCAACAGGTCAAGATTAAATATAAGAACATTTTTCAGACTGGTAAGTATCTGGAAAAAATGTAGACAAATGTACAAATAACTTGTACTGACTTAGAAGATGTATGCTCACATATTTCATCCCTGTATTTAATTTAGCCATTAAAAAAAAGGCTCATGTCACTTCTGATGCTGCGGCAAATAGTTGGCATGCCGACTACATGTAGGAACATACAACTTGTGAAATGTCTGAGCCAAACACAGATGATCTGTGTAACGATGAGAGTTTTGAGACCCAGTAGTCTACAGGTAGTGGATGGCATCCCCAGAAATGCGGTAGCGCTCCTGAAGGTAATTGTCGAGAAAAGCCAATGGTCAGACCTGTCCCGAAATACTTATTCTCATCTGAAAGCCCCTCTCAATATAAGTGCTTCATCGTCAACAACGCCAATCAAAAATGGGCACGCCATTGCAGCTACTTATATGGCTTGAGTTGATTGACAATGCCTTTGCTTCTTTATCAGTCATTTCTCTAATCCCCTCAACACATGCGATAGTCTATTAAAGACCTTTCTGACAACAGCGCCTTCTGAAACATAATCAAACTGTAACAATGCCCACATGGATACTTATAAAATGATCATCATAACCATCATAATATTAAAATAATAATAGTACTTGACTGAATGTCAAAATAACTCAGTGGTAAATTATTGCAGGCTGATTTTTTTTTTTTTAAGTCCAAAACAGACAGATAAGAAAACGGTTTCACGGACAAAACACAAGCTCTATGTAAATTGGTCCCTCCAGGAAGTGTCGCTGCCTGTAGAGGTGATTCTTGATTAAACTGTGCATATAAATGTAGTGAATGAGGCACACAATGGTGTCTGGGCGGATGCATGTTTCACTCTCTCTGGAAGGACAAAAGACAGTTTAAATAGTTTAAGAATAAATGCATTCAAGACTAACAGTAATAATAATAAAAAACAACCATTTAAATCATTATTTTTGTTCGTAGATCTGTGAAAACTGCCAGTTATAGAAAAAAAGTACCTTTGAAGCAGAGGAGCTAAAGGAATAAAAGATACCAAAAACAAGAAAACTGAGTCTCAGCTGGTTTACATTTCTCCTTGTATTTAAGAGAAACGGCTACGAGGACAGCCAAGTATTCCTGAGAATGATCACAAGGTTTTCCACTGTGGAAAAATAAGTAGATTTGAATATAAGGAAACTGAGTCAGACCTTCCCCAGCCTTTCGTCCAAAGGTGGGCTGGGATAGGCTCCAGCAGACCCTGTACTGGAAATCGTGGGTATGGATGATGGATGGATGGAGTCAGACCATTCCTAAGTTTATGAATCAAATGCCAGTAAGCCAAAACATGTTCAGAGCTGTTTATACAGGTGAATATGTATTTTTTTTTATCGCTGAGGCCAATGACCAAAATCTTTGGAAGAAAGTCATCAATAGTTTTGACTACTGTGGGGGCTTTGTGGATTAGGAGTCATGATGTGAATATCTCAATGTCTGATGTCATTTGACAAGTTAAAACAAGGTGACACCTCTCTCCAGTTCGTAAAATGGAAACTGTAGGCAAAGAATTCCAAGCCCTAATAGAAAAAAAATCATCATCTTCACAACATTTTAAAGTGTGCGTTAGTGTGAATAAAAGCTCTGATGCCAGAGTGGTAAATACATCTTCATCTACATGCTACCTGCAGATGTTCTGGTTGCTACCCACTTCTTAACATGATTATGCATAGTTAGAGTTCTTCATAAATAAAATGTCATGCCTCTATGAACAGATACGCTATAAAAAAAACTGTGGGAATAGTGATAATGTAAAACAGAGAACAATTACATATCATTGTTACAAAAGGCTCTTTTGAGAGTTATATCGCGTTGTGTTCTTTCACACTTTCATACATTACATCAGTGCATATTAGCTTTGATTTTTTTTTTTTTTTATTAAAAAAAATGTTGCAACTTCAAGGGTTGTTATCCATCATGTACTTACCTCACTTTAAGACAAGAGGACTGTTACACAAAACTAAACTAAGCTTGGACATGATCGTTATCCTGGCTGAGCCTTTGTTTGGATTGCATTTAAGCAGGGATGACAAGTTACCATGGAGAAATTTCTGTGTAGCTAGTCCTGTCATGATCAGGATTTCTCAAGCTCTAAGTCACAAGCACCAAATCTCCAGACTATTCTGTACTGTGCTCCTGGTCCTTATTCAGAATTTCTCTCTGATTTCTCAGACTTCATTTCAGATTTAGTTCTCCAGGCAGATAAAGTCATCATAGTCGGTGATTTCAACATACATGATGTGGAAAGTCACAGCCTTAGCTCTAGTTTTACTGCTCTAGTTGATTCAGTTGGATTCAGTCAACATGTGACCCACTCAGGATTTGGTTCTAACTTGTGTTGTTGATTGATGGATAGATGGATAGATAGATAGAACTGTAATAATCCCTGTGGAAGTCTTGATCCTTCATCCATTCCACTAAATGAAAACAAGATGGAAATCACAATGTTCGGATGTGGTCCAGCAGGCTTTCTGGGCCCCCTTACATCAAACATTTGGTCTTCTGTTATAAAGCATTGTGATATTTGATGAAGTCTGAAATTTGATCGCCAGCTTAGCTTGGGCGTAAATCAAAAGTAAAAGGATACCTGCCATGTAGAGATCTGGAGACTGTAATCTGAAGACTGTAATGCAGGTTTACTTGTTGCTTCAAGAGTCTGTAGGTCTAGGAAGGGTGGCAGAGCCTTTAGCTACCAGAATCCTCTGGAATCAACTCCCTCTCTCCTTCTGCAGGTCCTACCAGGGTGATGCTGGTTCCCGCTGCACCTGCTGCACCTCTTCTTGTGTTTTTTATAACAGCTAACTATAGTTACCTATAATGTAATTAGGTTTATAGGAGTAATTATGAGAATTATCTGGACCAACAAATAGCGTGTGTTAGCGTGGCAGTGAGAGAAAGCTGCTTGCATTGTCAAAGAGCCTTGAGTGGCCACTGTACAAGAAACGAGCTACATAAGCATGTTATTGTTGTTGTATTAGTCTCTCAAATATCTTCTGATGTCTCTGGTCCTCACCTAGCTGATACTCACCCAACTGCCTTAACTAACAATATTCAGCATTTCCATATTTTCAAGGCGGCACCTTTCCTATCACCAAAAAAAAATAAATAAATCATTTCAAAAAAGAAGAGACGTATTAAAGTTTCTTTATTGCTTTTACAAAATGTACATTTAGAATCAAAATTTAATTTCATAGTTTATTAAAAAACATTTTTACTGGATAACAATTACAAATTAGATGAATATCTCCCTTATTATAATGGCAACAACTAGACATATGCTATACAACAATATTGTTTTGTTTTTTTAATTAGAATTTTACTTATTTCTTTTCTGTCAGATTTTTTAAAAATATTCAAAGGTGTATTTCCATGTTCGATGTTTTTAGCTATTTTTAAAAGGCAGCCAACTTCAGCTTGGCTGATATCACCTACAGTTAGTAATTATCGTGCAAATGAACTCTTTAAATGACGTCTGTAATTATTATTTGCAACATCAACATTGCTCAGGTTGACTCAGATAAATATCTTGGCATATACTTTGACAACAAGCTGTCCTGGCATGTGCATGCCAATAATGTGTGTACTAGGATCCAGGAGCGACTCCTCTTTTTACATAGACTCAGGGTGTTTGGTGTTCAACAGAGGGTAATGCTTCTTTTTTATCGCGCTGTTGTTGAGAGAGTACTACGCTATGCAATCACTGTTTGGTTTGGGAATCTAACAGTCAAAGTTAAGTCACAAATCAACAGACAGACTGACTTGCTCTGCACTGAAAGTGGTGGGAGCAAGAGAGCACCCCACCCTACAAGTGATATATGAGGAATCTGTGCTCAGACAGGCAAGGAAAATATTTGAGATCCCACACATATTTTACACTCAGAGTATTAGCTGTTTACAGAGTCCCAGTTAAAAACAAAAAGAGGTTTCTGAATAGGTACAAGTTTTCTTTTATCCCCATGTCTGTTAATTTACTGAATTCAAGCCGCTAACTGAGATTTCTGTCATGTAATTGCTATGTACATGTGTATATTTGTTTGTATGTATGGAGAGATACACCTATTATGCACTTCAAGAATGTACTGTGCACTTTGGGTATCTATCTAGTGTCTTTGTTATGTGTTATTTGTTGTGTGTGGCAGCTTTGTGATGTCTAAGACAAATTTCCTGCGGGACCAATAAAACAATCTTGAATAATGTAATACCAGGTCACCCATTCAGTCTGTCTGCTATTAATAACTATCAGACTCTCAGTATTTAAAAAAAATAAAATAAATCTGCTGTATCACCTTTTTGTCCTTTGACCTTGTTTGACCTACTCATATATTTCCATTTAACAATGTTGCTTGCACAGTGGAAAATAAGTATAACATGCCCTATCCAGTTCTGAATTAGTACAGATATGACTGGCTTTTTGGTCTAGTTTAGAAAGCACACGCACCTATCAGGATTAGTTACTCAAGACTTGACTGCACCTTCAGGTCATGTTGACTATGTGTTCTTGCAATTGATTAATTCTTATGAACTTATAATGATATGTTAAGGCCTGCTCTCTCAGAAAGACTTGATTTCTTAAGTCTTCTTTTGTGCAACAGCCCTCTGATGTGGGCATATTTAGGCAAAAGGACACATACAACACTGCATGGCGTAAGTTGTTGTCATTTCTGTCCCAGTGTGAATGGTTTCTTCCAAAGCCAGTTTGATGCCATCTGTTGGTTTAGGATGTAAATGCAAAATGACTTTACTTTATTGACCTCACAGGACCACATTTATAGTTTAATATGTCAATTTGAGTTTATATTATTGCATTTACATCAGTGATTATTGGCTAATTAAGTGGAACAAACTATAGAATATCTTCTACATTCAACATTTAATGTCCTGATAATGAACTACTGACTAAGTCTGGGGTTGGTATCCTGTTCAACATGACTGTCATTGAAGAATAGCAGCTGTGCAACAGCAAGTATTAACCAGTGTTGGCCATTCCAACCAGGGATACACTGGCTGACTTTGGGAATAAACAGGTAATATTGGTCTGCAAAAGTCTGGCTTTGACATAGAGTGCCCTTGCACGAGTTACCTGCAGTTGCTACACAGATTTAAACTGCTTAGTGTTAGCAATGACATGTCTTTTTTTGTTTTTGTTTGTTAGAATCTATTTCCTAAGATTCTGATTGTGTATTCTTTGTTTGAAAAGGAGAACTTGAGTTGGCTGCGTTCTTACACAGATGTTTAATTTGCAATATACATGAGGTCATTGCTTGTTTACAGAGGCAGTCTCTAATGAAAAAGCATCAGAAAATACATCAATTTATACAGAAAAGTGCATCACTAGGTGGGGAGGAGTTGCTATTTAGACTTGACTCTCCCATTGGCCAGTCGGGTCCCTTCTGCTTGACCATCCAATCCGCTGCTGCCACATCACCTTCTTCTGGTCCAATCCGCTACGGGTTTTTCTAAACTAGAAGGAAACTACACCTCCCTTCTACGTCTTGCTCACCTGGCCTTTCCCACGTGTTGTGGCCATGCTTTTCTGTTACAAACACGTTTTCAACCGAGCACAATGAGGCTAATTTGCTACATTTCTGATATAAGATGAAAGTGCAAAATATGATTTTTTAATTAATTTTTAGTGTGAGTCAATGTACACAAGAATCGAACCAAACCACTGTGACATGAACATAAAATTCAGTAAACACTACCAGTAAAGCAAATTGCAACGGGAATCAGGAAATAAAGAACAGTGAACAATGAACGGAACACCGTAAAAGAACATGTGAAATGAAAATTAAAGAAAATGAACAATAGCACAATAACAGAAAATGATATGTAATATGTAACATAAAATAAAATTAATCACTGCCAATAATAATCTGAGTATTATTATTGTCAATGTTATTAACACCATAACATTAATAATATTACCAATATCAATTGTGATACTGGTTGTCCAGTTTGGAGCTATAGAAAATGAAAACAAAACTTCAATCTGGGCCTGAAAAGTAAGAAATTTTCAACCTAACAATATACAGAGTGTTGGTTTGGTTAAGCAATCTTTGGATGAATAGAATCACCTTTGTCTTTAGACCATATACAAATGTTCAATGGTTAAAAACAAACAAACAAAAAAAAAACACAACACAATATCCTTAATGACCCATTACACACTGTGTTCTATGATTCTGACAGGTTACCTTAAGGAAGATGTTACTGAGCTTTTAAGAGTAAGACCAACCACCTTAAGAGTTTCATTCATGCTTGTGTCTTAACCCGTCATTGATTGATTGATTGATTTCTGGAACAACGGATAAAAAGGTAGTCCAGAAGGTAAAATTCTAAAGCATAAAACTTGGTTCCAGCATGGTCCTTGGTGCTTAAACAAAAAGCAAGAGAGTCTCACTCTACAAAGACATACAGTGTATAAAATGACAAGTTACATAAAATCAACGAATAGAGTAATAAAAAAAAAAAGCACTAACAGCCATTATTATTTAAATAATTATTTAAATAACATTCACCTTGTTCCATAAAAGCTACTTAACCTAGATTTTAAAACTTCTTTGTCATGTTACAAGTTTTGAGGAGGTTGGCAGAGAATACCAAGCCAAAAAAGAACGAGTTTATGGTTGCATTGCTGACTTGTGGCACTTTACAGGAAGAACACTGGCCCTTGTGTTATGATTGTGCTTTGTGTGAACTGTGATTATACTAGAGCATAAATACTTAGGGGTTAGGGGCTAATATTATACATTAGCCCCTAACCCATTTAGCATGAGTTGCTGTACACTAAGATGAACTGGCAGCAGATCAGCTCTGATAAACTCTTCCCTACCAATATGAGTTTGGGGAGGACCACTTAAAAGGTACTGAATGAGACTGTTTTGCAGTACTTTGTAAATTTGTTTTTGAGTTTCACACTAAGACCAGAGAACCAGGGAGAACATGCATAATCCACGTGGCACTAAGTATCTTTATGGGGAAATCACTAATTCAGTTCCATTACACATGGCCTTTAAAGCATTTAATTTTGTCAACTTTCCTTTTGTTCCAAACAAAATGGACTCAGTCTTACCCAGATGTATAAAGAGCTTATTATTGACAAGCGACTAGTTGACTTTCAAGCTTTTTTCCAGGAGTAATTTCAATATCCTTAACATTACTCCCTGGGACAAGTAAAGCTGAATCATTAATATATAAATGTAGCTTGCACTGTGTGTAAGCTCAAATATATACTATGAATAACAGGGGCCCAAGGATAGAGCTTTGGGGTACCTCACAAGTTATGCGCTGAGGATTGGAAATGGTCTCCTCAACATCACAGACTTGAGTCCTACCTGTGAGGTGAGAGGTGAACCATTTGAATCCCAACTCTCTAAAACCCATGCACTGTCATTTTGAAATTAGAATTTCATGATTAACAACGTCAAATACTTTTTGCAAATCAAGACGTAACATACCAACAGAATTTCCATGATCAAAACTCTTACGCACATAATCAAAGAGATGAATGAGGCAGGTTTCAGTAGAGTGTGCTGCTCTAAATCCACACTGGAGCTCATAAATCAGATTATGTAGGATAAGATACTCCTCCTGCTACTCATATATGACACACTCAAGAACCTTTGAGATAGTGGTCAGAATTGATCTATAATTTCCAACTTCAGATCTACTATTTTTCTTAAAAAGGGTAACAATGCAAGTAATTGGTTAAACACCCTGATGAATAGAGAGATTTATGACATGAGTAACAATACTAGATGTTACATCAGCACTATCCCTCAGAAACGCAGAGGGAATGAGCTCCAGACCTGTGGCCTTATTACCTGATAGGAAGGATAGTCTTGCTCACACTTTGTCCACTTGATACAGGGCTAATAGTAAAGGAATCTGCAGAAATGGTTCTACCTCTATGAAAGGAGTTAACAAATGCGTTGCCATATTTACCTGAAGCTAAAGGAAACATACTGACCCGATTAGCAGCAACAGTTGTAAAAATAATGGTTGAAATGAAACCCTAATCGAACACAATGACTAACCCAACATTACCAGACCTCGATTTTGATCCTTCTGTTGATCCCTTGTCATTTAGAATTTTCCATAGTTTTTTAGACTGTTTAGCATTTGCAGAAATAGAATTAATATAAAATGACTATAAAATTCTGCTTGCCGTAACCGAAACTAGCCTAATTTATGAGATGAGTATAAGTGTTATAGTCAGTGAATAGTTTAGATCTTTTGAACTTTTTAAAACACCTGTTACATTGCCTGATCAGATCAATGGTTTCAGATGTTATCCACTTGCACTTCTATGTTTTATTCTTCTTTCCCTTATTGGTGCAAGACCATGAGGAGCAGCTATGAAGTGCTGCTTAAACAAAAACCAAGCTTTATCAACATTGTTACATTCTAGAACATCAGACCAGTCTCTCTCAGACAGCTGTTGGCTGAACACTTCTGCACTTATTGGTACATCTGAAATTGATGGAACAATGGTCATTCATGGCCGTGATTTAATTTTCTTCTGTGTGCAAAAAAAAAAAAAAAAGCATTATCATCATTAAAGGCCACATCCAAAACACCCGACTGTGTCATCTTTCCACAGTCTGATACTGAAATTAAGTCAAGAAGGGACTGACTATTTATAGCGACCTAGTAGGCTCAAAAATTGATTGTTTGAAACTACACATTTTGCAAAAATATGACAAAGATTATTTCAGCCTACTGCAAGGCAGAAAGAGATTTGTGTTGAAATCACTCATGATGCATTCATTACTCATACAACAGACGGTTTCATGGAGCTCATAAAAGATTACTTGTTTAGGTGGGTATGACAGACTCCTACAACAATAGGCTTGATACTGGGAAGAATTAATTCAACCCACACTGTCTCCAGTCATCCAGTTGGATACGAGGCGCATTCCTCCACCGTGTCTGCTGCCATCATATGGAGTTAGAACAGTCTCAACAGCCACAAATGTGCAGCACAATTTGCACAGGACAAGATTCACAAATGCACGAGATAACACAAATATCACTTGATTTACAAAACAGCTTCTGGTCTGTGGACTTTGCTGCATCTGTGAGTGAATTTTGAGACTCCCTGCATGCCTCCAACTCACAAATGCATTTTTTCTTACACGAGTGATCTGCAACCAATCAGATATCTTCCATGTTTCAGCCAATCATAAGAACGCACCCCACGTTGGAAATGACTTACTCACTATCTAATCACATTAAACCATTCAAACAGCGCCATCTGCATGCGAAATTCAGTCAGTTAGAATGAAGGTAGATTTGTGTCTTTATTATTCAATTCCAAAAAGTTGCTTCAATCAAAAATGTAATATTTTCAATCAAAGAAAAAGACCGTTGAAATGCAAAATTAAATTTGGAAAAAAATTTGATTTTTTTCGATTGAGGTGAAAAAAGTTTTTTTTGTTGTTTTTTTGTTTTTACACAAACATCCCGCGGGGGGCGGATGCTTTCCCATTGGTCAGACATGTTTGAGAACAACGTCTTTCTGACCAGCAAGTCATGACTGCCAGCGAGCTGAGGAGTAGTGATGGAGCGGAGGAGCTGCAGAAACCTACATCTCTGACATCATCGCATCCACGTACACACTTCTTCGCCAGCGATCATCCCAGGTTGGGGGTCCACCGGGTCGATACCTGGTCAACCCCCATCCTGGGTGGACCCCCGGAGATCACTCGGAGAGGCCGCCCAAGACAGCAGCAGCATGGCCGGAGAGCACCTCTGCCAGCCTCCGCAGACGCCATAAGAAAACATTTGACCATGCCCCTCGAGGTGTCTTCTGGGGGGGTATGGAGTACTGGGTCCATTGTTACAGGTTATACAGTCCCTGTACTAACAGGTCCACACTGCACAGACAAAGAGATGAGGGGTTCTGGTTCTGGTCAGGGAGAGGATATGTTCTGGTTTCTGCTTCTGGTTCTGGTCAAGGAGAGAAGGTTCCAATATTCAGTTGAAAAGTCTCTCTTTTGTGCGAGAATTGATTTTCAACTAAAAAAAAGTCACAATGTTCGGAGAAAATAGCTTTTTCTTGGTTATAAAGTTGACACATGAAGATATTCCTAAACCTTGAAGGGTGGTTGTTGTGTTGGATGGTATTATTTTTACATGTTTTTTTAAGGAGGAAGTCCCATAGCCAATCACAGGGCAACTGAGGAACATGATGTTCTGGCTGAAGACCTCAATGACTTTCACAACCCCTTTATCTCAGCTGGGAGGAAAACTGAGACACTGATGAACAGGCGTCACAGCAACCTGCTGGACTAGAATGGCCAGCTCAAGGCCTGATGGGTAATCATTGACAGAGACGCCCTCCCAGCAATGGCTCAGCCTCCACACTTACTCTACAAACTGCCTCCAGTCCAGAACTGCAACCTGGAAACACCTGCACAGGTGGCTCCAGATGTTCCTCCATTAGGGGCGGGTTTGACAGTAATAAACTTACAAAATACATTCAGAAATCAAGTTTACACTGAAACTTTTGAATTATTTGATAATTTTATAAATTAGATTTATTTATTTATTTGATTTTTTGATCTAGTTTGTATTTATTTTTATATGTTTTATATATATTATTTTATATTTTGGACATTTTTTAAAACATTTCTATTTTATTTTATTATTTTATTTTTTATATAGTTTATATATTTTATATTGTTATATATTTAATTCTTTTTTTTGTTTTAAAAATATTTGATATTTTTATTTATTTGATATTTGGACCAGGTTTAGTTCCGAGGATCGGTTGCCATGGCAACAGAGTTAACTGGTTTGAATGAACCCTGTTTCTTGAAGCCAAGTTATCTTGCTTTGTGAAATGTGGGAGGAGCATAACACAGACAATCTGATTAGGTGAAGATGCTTCAAATCAGTTGTCAAATGATCTTACGGCCGTAATTTTAACTTCAGTACAAAAATGAGCTGCCAAGTGTAAAAACAAAACCATCAGATTCTAAAGCTGCTGCAAATGAGACCTAAAATAACTAACTGCTGAAACAGTGGTGTGTTTTTATTAAAATTAGAAAACTTTAATTTATAATTGTAACTTTTGAATGAAAAGTTAAGATTCTTTCTTAAATAAATCCCTTTTTTTTATGGATCCCAGTGCATTCCCAGGCCAGCCAAGAGACATAGTCCCTCCAGTGTGTCTTGGGTCTTCCCTGGGGTCTCCTCCCAGTGGGACGTACCCAGAACACCTCCTCAGGGAGGCGACCAGGAGGCATCCTGACCAGATGTCTGAGCCACCTCATCTGGCTCCTCTCCGTGTGGAGGAGCAGTGGTTCTACTCTGAACTGCTCCTGGATGACCAAGCTTCTCCTCCCATCTCTAAGGGAGAGCCCAGTCACCCTGCAGAGGAAACTCAATTCAGCCGCTTGTATTCATGATGTTGTTCTTTTGGTCACCACCAGCTGGTGACCATAGGTGAGGGTAGGAACGTAGATCGACCGGTAAATCGAGATCTTCACCTTCTGACTCATCTCCTTCTTCACCACAATGGAACGCATCATTGCAGACGCTCCACTGATCCATCTTTGACCTCCCGCTCCATCCTTCCCTCACTTGTGAACAAGACACCGAGATACTTGAACTCCTCTGCTTGGGGCAGGACCTCATCCCTGACCCGGAGAGGACACGTCAACGTTATCCAGCTGAGGATCATGGTCTTGGATTTGGAGGTGCTGATTTTCATCCCAGCCACTTCACACTCAGCTGCAAATCGTTCCAGTGAGAGCTGGAGGTCATCAACTCATCTGCACCTAGAAATTCTGTCCATAAAAGTAATGAACAGAATCAGTGACAAAGGGCAGCTTTGGTGGAGTCCAACTCTCACCAGAAAAAAATTCAACTTACTGCTGGCCATGTGGACCAGACTCTGGCACCAGGAATACAGAGACCGGAGAGCCTGTACAAGGGAGTCCGGCACCCCATATTCCCAAAGCACCCCCACGCTCACTTTTCCAAGTTCAAAAAGCATATGAAGACTGGTTGGGCAAACTCCCATGACCCCTCCAAGACTCCAAACTGGGTGTAGAACTGGTCCCCAGTTCCACGACTGGGACGAAAACCACACTGCTCCTCCTCAATCCAAGATTCGACTATCCGATGGACCCTCCTCTCCAGGACCCCTGAATAGACCTTCACAGGGAGGCTGAGGAGTGTGATCCCCCTATAATTGGAACACATCCCTTTTTAAAGAGGGGGACCACCACCCCAGTCTGCCACTCCAGGGGTACTGTCCCTGACGTCCATGCAATGCTGCAGAAGCATGTCAACCAAGACAGCCTCACATCATCCAAAGCCTTGAGGAACTCTGGTTGGATCTCATCCACTCCTGGGGCCCTGCCACCGTGCAACGAAGTATTCCCTCCACTGATCCACAACGTTCCAAGTTGAGGTCAGCAGCTCCCCACCCCCACTCTGCACAGTGTTGTGTCCAAGACATGCGGCTGCAAATTGACGACACGACTACAAATATAAAATGTTTACATTAAACTGTACTCACAATTGTTGTTTGTATAATTGCAATTTTAAAAAAAAAGAAGAAATGTCTAAATTCATGTGTTCCAGAATTGAGGCTGTAATATTAAAGTTCCTTTAAGATTTAATGTTCTGAACAGAACGATGTCTAATTTTTTTTTAAAAGTCTTGATTTGGAGATAAAGATAAAGGGTAAAGATAAAAGTTTATTCACGCATAATTCATGACCCCAATCCAGAACAATGTTTGAGAAAAAAAAAAACACGATAAGAAGACCAAACTGATGATAAAACTCAACAATCACTGCTGATTGAAGTGACTGATCTTAGTGGTTTTATTATCACAGTTTTGTTACAATTACAGTTACATCTGTTACAGTTACCATAACAGCTGTGGTTACAGTCACAGTTCTGGCTGTAGTTATAGTTACAGTTACAGCTGTAGTTACAGTTATAATTGTAGCTGTAGTTACAGTTATAGTTACAGCTGTAATTGCAGTTACAATTATAGTTGCAGCTGTAGTTGCAGTTACAGTTATAGTTACAGCTGTAATTGCAGTTACAATTATAGTTGCAGCTGTAGTTGCAGTTACGGTTACAACTGTAGTCACAGTTACAGTTCTAGTTGCAGTTACAATTATAGTTTCAGCTGTAGTTGCAGTTATAGCTACAGTCAAAGTTGTAAATACATTTATAGTTACAGTTACAGCTGTAGTTGCAGTTACAATTATAGTTACAGCTGTAGTTGCAGTTACAGTTACAGTTACAGCTGTAGTTGCAGTTACAATTATAGTTGCAGCTGTAGTTGCAGTTACGGTTACAGCTGTAGCTGCTGTTACAGTTATAGTTACAGCTGTAGTTGCAGTTACAGTTATAGTTGCAGCTGTAGTTGCAGTTACAGTTATGGTTACAGCTGTAATTGCAGTTACAGTTACAGCTGTAGTTGCAGTTACAATTATAGTTGCAGCTGTAGTTGCAGTTACGGTTACAGCTGTAGATACAGTTATAGTTGCAGCTGTAGTTGCAGTTACAGTTATGGTTACAGCTGTAGTTGCAGTTACAGTTATAGTTGCAGCTGTAGTTGCAGCTACAGCTACAGTTAAAGTTGTTAATACAGTTATAGTTATAGTTACAACTGTAGTTACAGTTATAGTTGCAGCTGTAGTTACAGTTACGGTTACAGCTGTAGTTGCTATTACAGTTATGGTTACAGCTGTAGTTACAGCTACAGTTAAAGTTGTAAGTACAGTTATAGTTACAGTTATATATACAGTTGGAGTTTGAGTTATAGGTACAATTACAGACTGACGGGAGGTTGCTGATACAGAAAAGCTTGGGAAAGAAACTGCTTATGAGCTAATTACCGGAGATTTCACTCAGTAGTACGCGAGTGTGCATGCTACTTCTGAAACGCAGCAGTTGCTATGGAGATCAGTGCGTTTAATTTAATGCACTGGAATGTTTTCCACATCTGGTCCACAAATGTCAAAAAAAATGTTGCTTGCGCCAGGACATGACAAACAATAAATTACACCACCAAAATTCAAAACATTCTTGTGGTTGGCTGACCCACTTTCAACATAATTTATATATCTGTCAGTTATCATCTACAGACATTTTAAATAAAAACAGAGAGAAACACTCCAAAAAGCAGTGATGAAGATTTTGGTAATAGTACTGGCATGAATTTTCACCTGTGGTTATAGGTACGGCTATAGGTGCAGCTATAGTTACAGATGTAGTTACAGTTACAATTGCAGCCATAGTTACATTTACATTATGGCTACAGGTGCAGCTGTAGTTACAGTTGAACATATAGTTACAGTTATAGATTAGGCTACAGATGCATCTATGATTATAGTTAGTGCCTTGCAATAAAATTCTTAGCTAGCCTTGGCTAAATCATGCTCACTCAGCTAGTTCTAGCTAAGTGTAAAACTGAATTTCCCCCTTGGGGAATAATTAAGTATATCTTATCTTATGTTATCTTAATTGCAATTGCTGCAACAACAACACTGGGAGCAACACATAAAATACACATCAATCACTCAATATTATGAATAGTATAAAATAAAAATTCTCAATCAGCATGGATAAAATTAATTGGTAAATGCAAATATAAATATAAGTATGAACCGCTCTGTGTGTGTGTATGTGGCGGGAGGTGGGGGGACGATTCTGCTTTCTTACATGACTTTGTTGTAAAGTTTGTTTTGTTTTTTTGTTTTTTTAATGCTGGTAAAATAGGATTAAATCAGCTAGCTTAAGCTAAATGCACCCTAACCTAATTAAATTCATGTTAACTCAGCTCATCTCAGCTAGGTCCATGCTAACTCAGCTAGCTATGTGTTAACTGAGCTAGGTCCATGCTAACACAGTTAGCTCTGTGCTATCTCTGCTAGCTCTGTGTTAACTCAGCAAGCTATGTGCTAACTCAGCTATGTCCATGATAAATGTGCTAATTCAGTTAGCTCCATGTCATCTCAGCTAGGTCTTTACTAACTCAGCAAGCTCTGTGCTAACTCAGGTTGATCTGTGCTAAGTCAGCTAGATCTGTGCTAAGTCAGCTAATTTTGTGCTAATTCAGCTAGCTACACGCTAACTCAGCTAGTTCTGTGCTAACTCAGGTAGGTCTGTGCTAAATTTGGTAGCTAGATCATAACTCAGCTAGGTTTGTGTTAATTCAGCTAGCCCCGTGCTAACTCAGCTCAGTCTGTGCTAACTCAGCTATCATGATGCTAACGCACATTATCTTGACCTGAATTTGAAATTCAGATCTTTGGTGGTCCATTTGTCTTCTTGAAGTGTATCCGATGAATCCATCAGATCAGACTGTCTCAGTGGGCATACCGGCCCCACTCCCACCCCGACTCACCAGAGGCCCCCACAGGGAGCCATTTTAAGGCCCTTGGAACTAGAACTGACGAACCAAACAAATGTTTAAGCTTCTGATGAAGACTACAGGTGCAGCTGTAGTCTTTTACTGAACAAACACACAGAGGAAGAGCAGCTGACAGATACTCACTACCAACTCTCTCCCTCTCTCTCTCTCCCTGTTCTTAAAATTGAAATAAAAACAACTTTAAATGAGTGAAAAAAGAAGAAAAACTCACCTGAGCAATTTCAGAGATCACCTCCCTCCGATCAGAGCTGCGTCATTCTGAACAGCCGTAGGGTTGACGGGTCATCACCGAGTGTGCACGTGTGTGTGTGTGTGTATGTTGGTGTGTGTTGGTGTGTGTGATCACATCATATCAAACTCCAAAGGTTCTCTGTTGGTGTGTTAGCTTTACAACCATTAATGTTTAACCTGCTGCTATCTGTGTGTGTGTGTGTGTGTGTGTGTGTGTGTGTGTGTGTGTGTGTGTGTGTGTGTGTGTGTGTGAGAGAGAGAGAGCGAGAGAGAGAGAGAACCTTTGACCCTCACGCAGGAAATACTGGAGGCCCCTGATGGAGCAGAGAAAAAGAAAAGATAAAAAGCTGAATTTCTGTAAAATATAACAACGTTAATAATGTGGAACAGAGGAGAGAAAGGAGGGAAGGAAATAAGGAAGGATTGAAGGGATGAAGAAAAGATGGAGAGAGAGGAACTAAGAGGAAAGGAAGGAAGTATAGAATGACGGAATGGAGGAAAAAAGAAAAGGGAAGGATGAGGAGAGGAAAAGAAAGAAATGATGAGGAAGAAAAAAAGAGAGATGAATCTACTGCTGTACTTGGTTTAGTCTCTGACATCATCCATCAAGTCAGCAGAAACAGAACAGAGGCCAGAAAACAAGAAGACTGAAGAACACCAACGCCGAACAAAACAATAAACCAAATCTAGATCTTCACGATAAAGACCAAATTCAACCAGATCCTGACATGGATAACCTCATTAAAGATGTTCAGACCTACACTCTCTTTATACATGCTTCATTTAGGAGAAATCATTCGGAAGCACAACATAAATTTTCACTGTTATGCAGATGATACTCAGCTGTATTTATCCTTGCAACCACATAAAACTAATAAATTAACCTTATTAGATACTTGCATTAAAGACGTGAAGACCTGGATGACGGAAATTTCCTGCTTCTTAATTCAGACAAGACTGCAGTTATTGTAATTGATCCCAAGCACCTCCAGGAGGCGCTCTTGCGTTGTACAGTTAATCTGGATCACATTGCCTTGGCCTCTAGATCAACTGGATTATTGTAATGCATTTTTGTTTTGTTGTACAAACATCCTTGTTAAAAACCTTCAACTGGTCCAGAATGCTGCTGCACCAGTACTAACCAGAACTGGCTATAGAGACCACATCT
>JBAMYA010000011.1:11758111-11781530 GCA_037176975.1 Arrhamphus sclerolepis | reverse complement strand
CTGGGATAGGCTCCAGCAGACCCCCGTGACCCTGAACAGGAAATAGCGGGTATAGATGATGGATGGATGGATGGATGCTTATTTGACCCTCTAAGTGTAATCCCCCTAGTGGTCATGTAAGCATCTGCATTTTTTAAAAATGTTTCTTCTTTTACTTCTGTCAGACAAATAAACTGGATGTAGCTAGTTGGATTAGATTTATTCCAGATTATGCTTATTATAGATTATGTAACAGGCCTTTTTTTCAGGACTGTTTAAAGCTGTAAACGTCCAGTCTGGTTCCTGCTTCTTCACCAATTTAACTTTTTGATTTTGACATTAAACTGCATGTGGAGCTGCCGTGTGGATGGACGTGCGATGCTGTGATGAACGCACCCGCGGGTGTGTTTCCGCCCTGATGGCGTTCCCGCTGTGTTTCTGGTGATCAGGTTGTGCTTTCTGAGGTCTCAGTGATCTGCTCCACCAAACATGAGGCTGCAGCAGCTGTTTGTTCAGGACAGGCAGATGTTAAAGGTCAAACTTTCACATGCCCATACATGTACAGACTGAGATTTTACTTCGATTATGCTTTTATTACAAATGTCTTTTTATAAAGCTGACACGCTTTCCTGGGGTCTTAATGAAACGTCTGACATGTTTTGGTCTAAATACCAGAGAGACACAGCAAAAGCTGGATTCTTGCCAGCTGTTAGCTGCTAGCCCAGGGCACCGATTTATTTTTTTGTGATATCATATCATCTTAGTTTTTTGTTTCTGTGTTTTTTTGTATCTTGGCCACTTGGTTAAAATAAATCTAAAGCAACTTTTGAGGCTGTGATGAAGAACTGACCAAGATGTGAGATGGTAACTGTTCAAGAATTCAAAAATGAATCTAAAGTAAACCAAAGAGGAGAAATATAATATTAAACTTCCAGTCTGGGACGTATACTTAACTTGTCAGGAACTGTATACTAGGGACCCAAAACTGCCACCAATACACAAACTTATAACCCTGACAGGTTTTGATTGATTGAAAGGAGACTGCAGCTCTGGACGCTGGACCGCAGGGACTGATTGCAGATCTGAAGCAGAGAGAGTGACAAGGGTGAGGAGGTCAGCACAGGTTAGCTCAGGATGAGATGGACCAACCTGGCGGGTTATGGCAGACACGTGGTTTGAATAAGGGTCCAGGCGGCCAGGCAGGCGTCAAAAACTGGTCAGGCAGGAAGCTGGAAAAGAGAATATCTGAAGGGACCGGGTCCTTTCAGACATTCTGGCACCAGTGCTGTGGCTGAGAGAGGCTTAAAGCTGGAGATGATGAGACAAACAGGAGAGCAATGAGACATGACATGGATAGTCATGTCCAGGAACAGGGATCATGACATAACTGGAGACAAAGGAAAACCGCACGTCGGACGCTGATGCCCACAAAATGACAATGACAGTCATTCAGATTGTTATTTACGTACATTCTCAGTGATTGACGACCCGCACTGTTACCCTGGTTGGGGGTCCTGGTGGAGCCAGTCAGAGCTGGGTCCACCTTCAGCTAGGCATCGTCACGGTAACTACATACCGCCACACTGTGGTCAATTGACACGTACCGCATCATCATCACACACACAGAAACACGTAAAATACTGGAATGTACTTCAAGCTACGACAGAAGCAAAAGTTCGGGCTTCCATGCTCAGCCTCTAATTTAGGTGCTGCTAACCGCAGGATTAATCGAACGTGCTGTTTGGTCACATGATGCATGATATTTTCCAAATGCGATACCTTGAAATATCATCCAGTGGACAACATCCATTGCAATAAATAGTGTGAACAAGCATTTTAATCTTATGTGTCTTGCACAACTGTAGCTCCGCCTTTATCTGTTGGCTTAATCACTAATGACCTCATGTATGTTGGCCAGACTAAGCGTAATCTAAAGTTAAGAACTGCTGAACATAAGGCAGCTATTACAGACAACTTTGAATGTGCTGTTGCCAGACATTACAGAGATAAATGTCGTGCTTCTGCTGCCTTCCTTGGGTTTATTGGCATTGAGTTTGTGCCGCTTTATCCTAAAGGGGGTAACAGGATCCAACAACTCTTGAGGATTAATGAACTTTCTACCATTGAACCTTTAGGAATGAATGAAGCACCGCACTTAACCTGTTTATTGAAAGTATTGATAAATGGTGAACTTTTGGGGCACCAGGCTTGCCTGTACATCGTGTACACGTTGTGTATTTTTATTATTGACTTATATTGAATATAATGCTTGTTGACACTATTTATTGCAATGGATTTTGTCAACTGTGTGATATTTCACGGTATCGCATTTGCAAAATATGACCTTAAGAGTGTCATGTGACCAAACAGCATCTAAGTCGCACCTGAGAACGCTCAGGTGATTCCTGAGCAAACCTGATGAAGCTGAAGGCGAAACGCGCTGTTCGCTCTAAATAAAATCTAAAGTCATCAGTGTGCGGTAGACTTCAATACCAGCAATCAGGCGCGTCAGAAAGCCTAGACGGGAGGACCTCCTTAACGTCATGCGCATTAGCAGAATCACACACGTGGATGAGCGTAGCGTACGCTGCATTCATATGTACACGTCACGGCGGCGCACGGCGGAGGAGATCAACACATGGGGCTCATTGTGTCGTCAAGACCAGAAACAGCGATCAAGCTACCATGTCTCTGCACAGCAGTCGGCTCTTATGATACCGCTACAGAAGTCGAGATGACGGCTGCTATCGGCGGCGGCTAAATTCCAAAACAGCGGCTCGTTTGCCAGCGATGCATCGCTGCTGCCGCAGACACAAACGCAGTCATACCAGATTCTCCCACTTCCTCCCAAGCTTTATTTCTGAAACGTGTCTCTGTGACCACAAACACCTCTATTACTACTTTTTTTACTCTCTTTTCCTGCGAGGTCTGCTCATAAACAAATACGAACCGCTACAGACCCGCCTGCTACGATTAAATGTAATTGGTTTTGCCCAGCTGCAACCTGATTAATAATACCAGTGATAACCAATGGTAACCAATGATAACATGGTGGGAAAGCCCAATATTACGTCGGCAGGGGGCGGGGCATGACCGCATAACCACAGTAATTTCTTGCTTTTTTACCACGGTATTAAAAATGTGAACTGCTGCAGCCAAACCTTCAGCACCTGACCAGGATGTTTAGAGGTTCATCAAACCAGACCACCTGATACGTCTCATGCAGTCAGTTCCACTGATGATCGCTCCAACACATCGTTGACTCTTGGCAGCTTTGGAGTCGAGCAGTAGTAGGACAGTAGGACAGTAGCATGGCACGTGCTACTGTCCTCACCAGAAAAAGTTGCTCGTTGCTTTTTACAAAAAAATTGACAGGAGGGTTCGATTTAATGGGAAAGTCTCCAAATTGGGAACACTGAACGTGCCTGATCAGCCACAGATGATGTCTGTGTTCATGAGCCATTAACTCCGCCCACCAGCAAGCCATGAATTCAACCAATCAGAAAAGTCCTCAGCTAATATTGTCTGTGAGATTAAAATTAGATGTTTGAAAAAGAGCAGAATATGCAAATACCCGCGTTAAAAGCACATTTAAATTCAGACGTGATGACCTTCTGGGCGTGCAGGTGCTGCTGAAGCACTCAGCCGCACTAACCCGGTCTGTGCTGGAGGGAAACGTGTCAGAGAGCAGCTCTGCGTCCGTCCCGGTTGATTAAAGACCGGCAAACAAACCCGGCAGCTGTTAGAAACTACGGTGCTGACAAGTGTCAAGAAATCTGTCCATTCTGCACGTCTGGTTTATTCTGGGTCACACGTGTCCAACTCCAGGCCCGCCATCCACATCTGGACCGCCACACCCGGGAGAGTGTTTAAAGACAATCATCAGCCTCTAACTAGGACACTTCTGAGGAAACGTTTGATTCAGTTCTCACATCAGAAAGTGGAATAGGACATCTTGCTAATAGCTGATTTGGAGACAAAAATTCCCTTTTTTTTTTTTGGACGACCAAGTTCAGGAACTAGCAGAAAAATGACAACATAACTGGTTGAGAAAACAAGGAATAACTGGCCCTTTAATGATAACCATGGTGACGATGAGTTTGACACCTCTGTTCTAGGTTAAGACAGATTAAAGAAAAGGGGACAGTTTCACAGGACAGCAGGTTCACCACATCTGGGCGGTCCCAAGGGCGGCTCACAATCTGAACCACAGCTGATAGTTCTTCAGTTTGACTGAAGACGACTCAGGAGCGGTGACGTACGAGTACAAGCGTCTGACACCAGCCTCCTCCTGCAGGGTGGTGATTCCGAGCTGATTCACGTCAATCATTGTGTACAACACAGATCTTTTTCCACATTTATCTTTATTTCTGATCTCTGTGCTGAAAAACGTCCACAGCTGAGCTCAGTTACCTGAACGAAGCCGTGTTTAATTCATCGCTCAGCTCATCAGAAGAACTCAGGAACCTTTACAATGAGCAGGACCACACACTTCTCCTTCTTCTCCTTCTTCTTCTTCTCCTTCTTCTCCTTCTTCTTCTTCTTCTTCTTCTTCTTCTTCTTGTCCTCTGGCTGATCTGATTTATTCCAGATGAGACCTGGAAACCTCGTTACCGTAGTAATTATCATCATTACTTCTCTCGTGGATGTTTTTTGCATGACCAACCACAGGCGTGTGGTGATTGCACACACGGTGCGTCTGCTGGAGCGTGAGTGACAACGAGCCCCTCGGCCTTGTTCTGGTATCGTGTATGCATGAGAAAAAATCAGACATGGAGCGCTGTGTTACATAACACACTCACGGCTGCGCTGCGACTGTGTTCGGAGGTTAGGAGGTTTCTCGTGTTTCCGGTGATGAACAGGGCTTTGCACTCCAGGATGGTTCACGTGTGTGAATAAGTCATCACTTCATGCAGCAGCGAGGCTCCGTCTCTCTGACACCGCGGGCGTCGCCGGCTCGGTCACGAGCCGATTCCTGCAGGAACCTCTGCAGTCATGGAGGCGTGTCAGGACCCCTCTAATCAGGTGTCGTGTGAAGGCACAAATCATCAGGGTGTCAAATACCTCATATGTTTATTTCAGAAATCTGAAGCAAAAAGGAGAACCTGTTTTGACATCAGCAACTTGCAGTGGTGGTTTCCTGTGACTTTCAGTCTGTGGAGGAACTTTGGTCCATTCTTTTTTACAACTTTGCTTCAGTTTCTCTTATTCCCTAACACACAGTTCTCTGGCAGAAACTCAGAGGAACCTTTAGCTCAGAGGGTCCCCCTGTAGGTCTGGAGATGAAGTCAGTGCCGTCAAATTGAACAGGACAAACTCTCTGATTAGTCAGAGACCAGTTACAGATGAGTCAGAGACCTTCACAGACCAGTCACAGGCCAGTTACAGACTTGTAACATATCAGTCAGAAACCAGTCCCAGACCAGTTAGAGTTGTTAGGGCACATTGAGATTTCCTGGACTCTGATAATGACTGAAAACAGATCGGTGCTCTTGGATCTATGTGCTGAACTGGGCCAATCACAGACTAGTCACAAAACAGTCATAAACCAGTAACAGACCAATTACAGACTAGTAACAGATCAGTCAGAGACCAGTCACAGGCTAGTCACAGACCAGTCAGACTAGTAACAGATCAGTCAGAGACCAGTCACAGGCTAGTCACAAACCAGTCAGAGGCTACTCACAGACCAGTTACAGACTAGACTAGATCACAGTTTTTAGGGCCCAGTAAGATTTCCTGGACCATGATGGTGACTGATATTAGATCAGTGCTCTTGGACGTATATGTTGAACTGGGTCCAGTGTTAAACTGGCCCACTGGAACCGCACCATCCTGGACCGTGGTCAGGTGCTGATTGCTTCTGGGTTTTTGGTAAAAACCACTTCTTTCCAGCAGGAATGAACAGACAAGTGTGTGTTTGATATAGTTATCAATGTATAAATGTTACATTTGAAACATTGTGAACATGACCAGTCTGACATCCAGAATCAGTGGAGAACAACAACATCAGTGTTGAGGTTCACAAATGTAATCGCTGCAGGTTCCTGTGGTCTTGTTGCTTAAAGCAGTGGCCCCAGACCTTTTTGGCCCAACGGACCAGTTTTCACGGACCAATCTAAAGGCGTAGCAGATAAAAGACCAGCATAAAAACTGTAGTATTCTCTCCATAAAATGATAACAATAATAATAATAAACATAAATCCACTGTGTATTCACGTGCAACTTTATTAGCAGCGTCCTCATAACATCACACCAACAACAGAACATGTTATGAGTAACATCCTCTCTGCTCCAACGCTCTCTGGTCGCTATGGTAACGTTAAACCATGCCTTCAAAATAAGACACACCACAAAAAGTGCATGAAAATACTAGCTACTCACAGTAGCACTGAATCAGAGCCCTGAGCTTCTTTCCTGCAGAAAGACGGCCCCTTCTTGGGGTTATGGGAGAAAATGAACCCAGAAGTGTTGCTTATGTCCAGTCTGCACCGTCATTTTGTTTTGGTCGCTGTCACTGCAGGAAACCCTGCTACACACAGACAAGATGTCGGCAATGGCAACAGTGTTTTAAATGGTGTTGTGGCGTTCTCGGGGTATTCTGCCATGACTTTAATACAGAGAACCGGCAGAGTTGTCGTCTCGAACAGACGTTTAAGGTCATTTGTGATCTCCAGCAGTTGATCTTCTTGCATTGACATAATGGAGTCACCTGGTTTGTTGACAAATGGGTCGCAGATGCATTTGTTGGCAGTTCGTGGGTCTTTTGCGGTTGGGAAGCAGCGTTGGAACTCTTCTGAAAGCAAAGACAGGTGATCGTGCACCAATGGGGCTCAGCCTCTTCCAAAATCCCCGCCCACGTTTGAAGCATGTCTAATCCACCTCTCCTCCTGCGCCGTCCCCACAAATGCAGTTTGGCTTTAAATGCAGCTTCTTCATCTGCCAACTTGAAGACAGTTGTCATTTTCCCCTGAAGTGACAAGTTCAGTTCACTGAGCAGATTGAATGTGTCGCACATGTGAGCCAGTGTTGATCCGTTCCTCGTCACTGAAGTGCGCCGCCAGCGGTGACTGATTTTCTAAGAGAAATCTCTGCAGCAGCTCTCGTAATTCAAACGCTCTGGCCAGCGATCTCCGGCGGGAAAACCATCTTATCTCTGTGTAAGAGAGAAGGTGTTTGTGGTCTGCATCCATCTCCACACAAAGCTGCAGGAAAACAGGTGCGAGTTAAGAGTGGTTGATAACTTTAACCACATCATTCAGGTCCTGCGGCGTTTCCCTGTGAATGATGCGTAGACTCACGTTCAGGTGCAACCTCCTTGATCTGAGCAGTTACACCAGACAGCCGTCCGGTCGTGGCAGCAGCTCCGTCTGTCTATGCCGACACAAAAGGACCATTTCAGTTTCCATGACATATAGTCATTGTGAATTATTAATTCTCTCCAGCAGCTGTGTCTCAATGTCCTCTGCTATTTCCTCAATGCGCTGACATTGCTCGCCACTAGGGGCACCTATGCAGTCTTTTTAACAGCAGCCTCCCCTCGAGGTTCACAGCAAATGTCCTTGGTGGTGGGCAGGATGAGTTCTTCACCAATAGTGAATGGCTTCTTAGCTTAACCAATACGGTTAGCCACCAAATATGATGCTCTCAGTGCACTTGCGTCTGTTGAGGTGGTGGCATCACTAACTGCTTCTGACCTTCATGTTCCTTTTAAAGTACTCCATAGGCTTGTCTCCTAAAGCGGGGTGCTTGGTCTCCAAGTGGCGGACCAGTTTTGCAGGCTTCATCGTCTCATTAGAGAGGTCACTTGGACACAGCAGGCTTGACGGTGGGAATCGCCCGTTGTGCTAAATCCATATTTTACGTAGGATTCCTGATATTGTCTGTTAAATGCAACCTTCTATCACAGGCTCATCTTCTGTCCCTTCACTGGACCATTTGTTTTTTACTCATTTTGCTAGCTTGGGGGTTTAGATTTAGCGGGACGTATCATGTGATCTATGGTCTTGAGGCCTTGACATGGGTCAAGTTATTAAAGACTGAAACGGGGCTCTGAGCTGACGTGATGTCTGGCAGCAGCTAACTGATGCAGGAACCGTCATGAGCTCCTTTTACTGATCATCTATGTGGGTGTGTTGAGGGTTTAATATGCAGCAAATCCACCTGATCAAACTCTTCAGTGGTCTGTGATGTATAAAAGGAAACTGTTGCAGGTGTGCGTACGCTTGTTTTATAAAGCAGATTACTTTTTGCACATACCACTTTCATTTTTTGGGCGTATGTGAACATTTTCTTCAGATCCTACATGTAGTTTTATAAATGGGGCCTCAGGACCTGCAGCAGGTGCAGTAAAAGTACTGTACTGGTCTTGACGTAACCCCAGACCTTGTTGGGACCAGCGATCCTTGTGAGGTCGTGGTGGTACTGAAACCTTTTATGTGTGTTTCCAGGTCTCCTACGTGAAGGCCATCGACATCTGGATGGCGGTCTGTCTCCTCTTCGTCTTCTCTGCGCTGCTGGAGTACGCCGCTGTCAACTTTGTATCGAGGCAACACAAGGAGCTGCTGCGATTCAGGAGGACCCACAAGAACAAGAGCAAGGTATGAAAACATCTCACAGAGAGCAGCAGAGCGAACACAACATGGTTGAGACTGGGGTGGGCCAGTCCAGTCCTGGAGGGTCCACATCCGGCATGTGTCAGATGTTGAATGAGCCATTAACAGACTTGAAGACCGGCTCACAGAGATCCGTTCACTTAAGTCAAGACCTGCAGGACAGTGGACCTCCAGGACTGGGTCAGGACACCCCTGCTCTAGATTGACCGATAACTGAAGATGCATCTTTAAATGACTCGTTTACACAGAGGAACGTGCTTCTACATGTTGGTGCTAATTCAGCTGCAGTGCAGCGCTGCCATCTGGTGGACACGTGCTGTCACTGCAGCTGAAGTCAGAGACACCAATGAAGAGCGATGAAGTCAGAACCAGTGATGGGTCCTGCTGGAGCTCATCTGACTGCATGTTTCCTGACTCTCACATGTCACGTCCTGCATCCATGCATGACACAGCATGGCTGCCTCCATGTGCTTCTCTGGTTCTTCAGCCATCCAGCAGGATGAGCACGTTGTTGGTGCATGAGTGTGGGAGGAAGCACCCGCTCAGCGTTCAGTCAGCTCGCAAACACGAACAGCGTTTACAGACGATCTTCGTTTCAGCTCCGCTACAAAAACGACATGTGAAAAAAGGACAGATGGACAGATCCGATCAGAATGAAGGAAAGAACTGTTGGTGAGTCCTCAGAGCTCCAACAGAGATTGAGATCTGTCTCAGGTGCTGGCCAGGTGAAAGTTGACAAATCAAGCTCTAGACAGTGAAAGAACTGCAGACTCTAGTGGTCATTAGAGGAACCTCAGCCTCTAGTGGCCGATAAAGGAACTACAACCTCTAGTGGTCAGTAGAGGAACTGCAGCCTCTAGTGATTACAGGAAATCTTCGGCATGTCAGCAGCACACTAAATCATTAACTTTAAAGTAACAACTGCCCTGCCAGGTCTTTAATCACAGCCGTCAATCAAAAGACCACGCCCCCCAGCCAGCTGACTGAACGACTGCCAGGCCCTCCTCTGTTCTCTGGCTGCTGTTCTTCTCTGTTGTTTCCATCTGTTCATCACCGTTCTGCATGCTGTCGGCCGCTAGAATGCTGGCGTTGACCCGGAGGAGCTAGCTGAGTCCCTGCGCCGTGTCAACGCCGACAACGGCCTCAAACCGACAGAACCTGCGTACGGATCTGTGAGCAGCTTCCACGCCGGCCACCACATCAGGGTAAAACCACATCTGTGTGTGCACGCATGCATGTGTTTGCCTCACCTTCACCCTGTAACCAGTCCAGCTAACTGTTTCTGGTATTATCTTTAACTGTTATTGTTTTTATCTTTAACTTTTCCTCTCTCAGGTTCACTTACTTCTACATGTCAAATCCCGGGTTAATAATGATCAGGATGGTGTCATGAGGGACATTATTCTGAATTAGCATTAGCATGAAACCAAACTCTGACATATGATACTGAAAACCTCACGTACGTACAAGTGAAATCTTACACACATTCATGTGAAATCCTCTCCTGCATCCTATTGAAAATTCTCACATCCAAAGAAAATTCTCTCATACATGCAAGTGAAAATTCTTATGTATCCTATTGAAAATATTTGCATATATTCTACTGAAGATTCTCTGATACATCCTAGTGAAAGTTCTCTCACACTTCCTGTTGGAAATCCTCTCGTATATTAATTCGCTCACACATCCTTGTCAGTTTTTTTACATCAAAATTACTATTCATTATTTTTATTGTAAAACATGTTTGCATTATTTTGACATAAAATTACAACAATATAATTTCAGCTTTTTGTCCCAAAAACAACACATTTATGTTGCATTTTGACAAAACTATCAACTTTTAGTTGTAAAATCATTTCCTAAATCCTGACTTTCTGACATAAACCACCTCAGTTATTCCACTTTCTTATGTCATAAGTGAATCAAACGTTTCCTCAGAAACGTTCTCATTAGAAGTCTAATAATTGTCCTTTTTTTGGACCTGATGAGATGAAGTGATGGGCCAGATTAGGCCCGGAGGCCTTGAGCTTCACACATATATTAAAGAAGGACCTCGTGCTGTGCAAACGTGTAAAATGAGGAAATTTCAAGACCAGACAAACATTCAGGCTTTTTCAGATCAAAGGACATTATTGTGCCCAGTTCTTTGCTTCAGAGCCTTAACGGTGCTGCAGAGACCTGATCCGTGACCTCGTCTTCTGTCCAACAGGAAGGGGACGTCCATGAGAGCAAGCTGACCTCCACAGCTGCCGTCACGTCCACGCCCAGCATCACCAAGGACTCCAAGGTCAGCGTCAACAACGCCATCGCTGTCCTGAGCACCCCCGGGGCCCCCCCCACAAACGCTACCCAGAACCCCCCTGGAGCGGCGGGAGGAGGAGGGGGTGGTGGTGGCGGTGGTGGGGGGGGCAAAAGCACAGAGGAGATGAGGAAGCTGTTCATTGACCGAGCCAAAAAGATTGACACGGTGTCGAGGGCCGGCTTCCCCCTGGCCTTCCTGTTCTTCAACATCTTCTACTGGGTCCTCTACAAGATCCTGAGACATGAAGACTTTCACAAGCAGTAGAGGGCGCTGCTGCGCCGCCGCAGACCTTTTATCTCCTACTTCATTTATTATCGTCAGCAGAGAAGCAGCTCATCACGTCTGGTTTCAGATCATCCTCCTGACGTGCTGAAGAGCTTTCAGCTGCTTTAAGCTGGGCTGAACTGGTTGCAGCTGGTTTCAACTGGTTTCAGCTGGTCAGAGGATGGAGATGGAGACGCTGCCTGGAAACGTTTCACAAGACTTATAAGCACAAAATCTTACTCATTAAAGACAAACGATCAGGGGGTCGTCTCCATGGAAACTCATGAATTAAAAAAAGAAACCAAGAAGAGTTAGGCTGGAGGTTAGAGACCAGCCTGTCCTCTTAAGAAAATAAAAAACGTCACTGCATGGACACAGAGCCTTGTCCTCGTCCCACGTTCACATGAGGACACACCAGCAGGTCCCGTCTCTTCTGCCTCCTCCCTCCAGCTGTGCGTTCACCGTCAGCTCGTGGAGGTGAATGGGGCTGAGCTTCACAGGAAAGTCCAGGCCAGACTGAGCAGATGGACCGGACCAGTTTGTCTGGGATAAGTGGAGAAGAGTGGAGGTCTGGAAACCCTGGCAGATGCATCCTGGAATTTCCGTTTTCCTCCTCAGTTCTGTTTGCTAGTCCTTCAAAACCGGCTGTTTATGTGTCCACAAAGACCCAAATGCAGCGTGCTGCCACCTAGTGGACATCATTTTCACTGCACTGCAATATTGATCTACAATCATTCCAGCCCCAGAAGCTGCACCTCCATGAGCTGTGAATGCACAGCTGGAGGGAGGAGGCGGAACAAAGACGGGATAAATACCATGTTCACGTTACCTCGATTATGACTGAGTGAGTTTAGCTTTGTTGCTGTGGTTACGCTCCACTGTTAAACTGGGATTTTATTTATTTATTAATTTTCTTTGTGAAAGAATAAATATCATTTGAGGGAAACTTACTGAACGTTTTCCAACTAATGAAATAGTCAGCGTGGGTTTAGTTATAATTCTGAATACTGGTTTTGATTCATTTGCGATTAGTTGCTCCCCAGTGTGCTTTCACTAATATTAGTCTGCATCTGAACACAGCATCTGTGATGTCTCTGGCTGCTCTAATCCATCCGTCCACCTGGTTGCTGCAGTGAAGGACTCAGCTTCTGAGCTTCGGCCTCAGCAGATGGAGCACAGCAGAGTCTGCTCCGGTCGAGTGATAAAGTTGGTCGAGCATCCAGTCTAGCTGACCACTGTGGACACGCAGCTGATGGTATCTTTGTCCTGGTCCTAGATCGTCATTCAGGTGGTCTGCCTTCGTCCTCCTGATGTTCCCATTGATTGCATTCTCCGTGGGGAGTTTACAGCCGTCCTAGTGCCTCTGTTAAAGCTCTCTGGACTTGTGTTTTAACACCATGTTCAATTCAATTCAAGTCAGTTTTATTTATATAGCATCTATTTACAGCAACGATGTCTTTAGGCGCCTCTAAGAAACCCGGAGCATGACCCCCGAGCACATGGCAAGGGCTAACGGTGGCAAGAAAAACCTCCATCAGTTATCTGGTATAAATCTATAAATATTCAGTGGTTGGAGGGTCGGACTGCAGGTAGACCACACCAGTTCATCCCACAGCGGCATCCAGTCAACAGGTGCAGATAAATGTCAGGATGGTCAGAAGATGGAAGGTTTGGGAGGTGAGATGACATCACCATGACATCAGCTGAAAAAGGAGACGACAGATGATAGACAGATTCAGGACAGTCTGAGACTGAGATCAGACAGGATGAAGGTGCTCATTGGACAATAGGACTCCCCCCAGCAGCCTAGGACTACAGCAGCATAACTAGGAGGTGGTCTAAGAGACTCTCCCCAGCAGCCTAGGACTGTAGCAACATAACTAGGAGGTGGTCTAAGAGACTCTCCCCAGCAGCCTAGGACTACAGCAGCATAACTAGAAGGTGGTCTAAGAGACTCTCCCCAGCAGCCTAGGCCTTTAGCAGCATAACTAGAAGGTGGTCTAAGAGACTCTCCCCAGCAGCCTAGGACTATAGCAGCATAACTAGAAGGTGGTCTAAGAGACTCCCCCCAGCAGCCTAGGCCTTTAGCAGCATAACTAGGAGGTGGTCTAAGAGAGTACAGAGTTCAAAGCTTTATCAACTGAGACTGAAAACCTCTTTTTTTAAACAATAAATAATTAAAAACATCAAATTTGAGCAATTTCTAGAAAACCTTTGTCCCCTTAAACCTTGGAAGATGAAATCTTATGCTTCCAAAGTAAATTGTGAAAATTGCCCGTAAGAGTATCTGTACTAATTTTTTTCTAAATGGTTAAAGATTGAAAGTGTGTGTTTGTTTATCTAAGAAGATTATTAAAATCCAGACAAAAAAAAAATCTAAATTGTCCATCAGAGTCAGGAGGCTAAATTTTCCTGACCTGAAACCAGTAATCCTTTAATTTTCCTTATTTCCTTTTAATATCTCACAAAGACAATGAATCTAAACTAACTCTGACTGCATTATAAAGTTTTTCCTCAACTAAGAAGTCGTGATCTGAGTGTAGCTGAACTGGTGGAGAACTGAGACCCATCTGACCAGCCATGTTCAGTACAGATCATCACTCTTTCTTCTGGATTCAGCTTTGGTTTCCAGAACCAACAGAAGCAGAAGAACCTGCCATTGGACAGACATTCAGCCAATTAGAGAACTGAAGCTCGGCGTTTGTTAAAACTACAGCTGCAGTCATGAGAGCGTGACGAAGACGAGCGCATGACCAGCCACCTGAAAACCATTTCCAGTAACGGACAAGATGTTGGTGGTGATAAGAGCAAGTGTCATCACAGTCTAGTGTGACCGTTTCTGTGTTTGGCCAATTATTATAATCAAGAAGGTATTTTTAAATCTAACTGAGACTGACTAAATAAAGACCAAATGGAGATAAACTTCCTGTAGTTCACCAGCTTCAGTCCCGTTGCCAAGCAACATTGGCAGCAGTGGTTTTGAATTGGTCTTTTAAGACTGAGCCAGAAATGTTTTTGTCCCTTGTGCTTTTGGTATGTGGTCTATTAAAGGACATAAAGACTCTTTACCACAGACATTTGAGACATTTTGGGACATTCTATGCAGTGAAGGGTCCCCCCAGTGATGCATCCTTAGCCTGAAAAAGTAGCGATGATTATTAAACTCCATTCAGAGGATTCTTGGAAATGTCTTCTGTAACAACATGGACCTTTTCAAGTTCAAGATTCATTTTGATTATTTCTGTATGCTTTTGTGTCATTTTTGTTGATTTAGCAGAAATCGCCTGATAAGTTCAGGCGGTCAACTCTGTCTACGCTTCAGTCTAATCAGTCCTCATCTGGTAGGAATGATGGAAGGATTTGAAGAGTCGCAGCGAGGTTGGCGGGTGAGAGGCATCAGACGAGTACAGCTGAATAATCATATAATCAACCAATCATGAGAGACGGGAAATGCTGCCTGAACCAGTTCCCAGGCGTCGCCGCCTCCATGGTGACCAGTTGCTGTTTTGCCATTGGGACAGTTTAGTCAAAAATAGGGCATCCTTTATGATGTTTCCTGGACTGAGGACGCTACAGTAAAAAACACTGCCATGTTGGTAAGAACCGCTGCCCCAGTTAGTCCAAAACATGGGCAGAATGACGCTAAACGCTAGCTGGACCTGCATGTTGGTTGGCTTACTTAACATTCACGTTCATGCTGATCAGTCTGTCCAAACATCCTCATTTCAGATGTAGTTACCGTCTGAAACTAGCCAGGTCCTCACCCAGACGCTTGCACTTACGCTCAATTTCATTTCGCTTCACTATGTCTGAGAAAGATAAACTCTTCCCTCTGTAGTCCTGCAACAAATAATCCAACAAATCAACAAACAGAGGTTCAACTGAGACTTGTAGTCCAGTTTATTCCTACAAAAACAACAGTGGTGGAGGACACAAATAAACAGGAGCCCATTCGCTGTCATGGAGAAGATCCCTGGTATCGGTGACTTAAATCCACAACAAAATGAATGTTTGGTCAGTTTTTTTGAATGGAAATGATGTAGCAGCCACACTCCCCACAGGTTTGAGTGTGAAAGACTGCGTTTAAAGGGGAAGTACGAGGCAGCTGTGCAGGCGCATAACACATCATCGCCTCGCCAAACTGGTGCTGCCAGAGCTAAAACCAAGGACTACCAGAGTCCTCATGATCACCAGAGGGGAGTGATGTCCACCAAGTCTATTGGTCTGGATTACAGAGCAGCTCCATGATTGGCTGCTTGTTGGTTAGTAGTTGGGTTTTGAAGGGTCCTGAAAAGACCCAAGGCAAAGGTCTCGTAGAGGTAGAAGCCCAGCTGAAGTCCTATGGTTAGCCTTAACTAGCAGCTCTGTAGATAAGTGCCTCCTTCAGTCAGAGACTGGGAAAAAACCCAGGAACCCTGGGACCAAGTGTTTGTTGTAAACTCTACAAAAACAGATGTTTTGCTGGTTCTGGAACAAGAAAGAGCTCAGCAATGAACTTGGAGGAGCAACTGCCCCCAGTTAGCGTGTCCATGTGCGACTCATTTGGATTAAAAGTGGTCTACGGATTCAGGGAGGGCTTGAAATGTGGAGTGGACCCAAAAAGAAAAACAGTCAACATACAAACCAGCCACACTTTTCTTCTGTATGGACTTTTCCATCGTTTCCAGTAGATCTCCATACCATCATTCTGGAAAGGTTATAGCTGATCATATGGAAACCAAAATGGATATGAAGTTTATTTTGTCTATTAGCAATTGAGCTAGTGAATGCTAACAGCTAATGGCATTCATTAGCATCCAGAGTAGCAGATGACGAGCATGTCAGCATGGTAGGTATACTGAGGGGGTGTGGGTCCTCAACAAACAAACCATGAAACAGAACAAACCAGCAGACATCTGGACCAGTGTCCTCCTGACAGATGATACCCTAATGTCCAGACGCACGTTTGGAGAAAACCAAACTTCTAATTAGAAACACCTTGTACCTGCTGTCAAGCACGGCGGTGGAGGGATGTTGATATGGGAGCTGGACAGAGTCATATGTGGTGTTGTTGTGGTCAGAGAACTCTAGACGTAGATCTCTGTTGGAGATCATTAATTATGAACCACAGTCTCGGGAGCCAATCAGATCAGTCTGTCCTTGTGGAGCCAATCAGATCAGTCTGTCCTTGTAGATAGTCTCTGACGGGGTTTAACGTGTTGACAGAACTGAGACGCTATAGTCTGGATGGTAACAGCGCTTGTTTGAATCAGCTTTGACATCAACAGTTAAAGACTTGGACGTCAGTGAGAAGCTCGAACGTCAAGTTCATCTGTCAGACTAAAGATGGTCAACGGAGGTAAAAACGTCCCACCGTAGCTCAGATCTCACGACCAAAGATGGAATCGTCATCTGCGTGTGACGGCCTGTTGTTGCCTCGACCATCTCTGTCAGCTAACCGACCAATAGGAACGCACCATGAAATAACGTAAACATTAGCACTGTAGCCTAGCAACAACAGCACCAGACACAACGGAGAAACAGGAAGACAAATGTGAAAGACACAAACACCACTAAGACAATGCTAACTTTAGTGCGTTAGCACTGATGACGTTTACAGATGTTAGACACATCTGGAAATATTCGAGGAGTAATCAGAACATGATTATATAAATCTGTCTGGCACCTGTAGCCAGCTGTGTTTCCACGGTTACGTGTTTGGTTATTGGTGAGTGTTTGGTTGTCAGACCCTACATCTGTCCAGATGTGGTTCTGATCTATCAGCTTGGCACCAGGAACTTAAAGCAGTGAAAAGTTAGTTTCTGTGGGTTTGATGCCATTGAGATGTGACATTTTGTTTTAAATTTGGACAGCAGTCGTCTGTCTTCAGATGTCTCCACATGAGGTCCGACCTGACAGGACGCTGGAACTTGTTTGTGTTGGCCGCAGCGGCATCGTTGTCAGCCGAGGTTCTTCTGTGGAAATGAGCTGTTTTCTCTGGGAAACGACTTGGCTGCGACGCCGTCATTCCTGTCAGCTGCTGTCAGTGGACCATCATCAGCTCAGTGGTCTGTGGAGCGACCCGCGGAGCTCTGACTCCACCTCACCGTGTGACAAGCCCTCGAGCTGAGTCATCACAAACGGCTTCAACACTCACTCATGTGTCTCATGTTTTCACATCCTGTCACCACTCGGGTCCGGTCTAAATGCTGGAGGATCCTGGACCAGGGTCATCCAGAGGTTACATTTACAACCACGAAGGTTTTCTGGAAAGATGAACAGAACAAAAAACTTAAACCTTCAGTAGACGCACAGGTACTGCAGTCAAAGAACTTTAAAATGATTGACAGTCATTTTTATAGGCTACAAGACTTTTACGTTTCAGGAAAACTGAAAAGGTTTTACATGAAAAACAAAAAAAATCTTATTGATCAGCAGCCTTTTCTGGTACAAGGAACAAAAACAATTAAGATAATAATAATTTAGAAAATCATTAACCATTCAGAGCTGAGCAGAGCTCCTGGATCATTTATATAATAATAATAATATATATAATACTGGACCCAGCTTACTTTGAACAGATTGTTTTTATCTTTTGAACATTTTAAATCAAAGAGCAAACCTGAGAGCCTTACTTTACGGTAATGTTCAAACCTGTTTTCCACATCAGCAGAATAACTTGAACCATTACGTTTAACCCGCTTTAATTACTAACATCTTTTAGGTCAAGTTGTCATCTGTTGAAAAAGTGACAAGTCTGTTCTGATGATGTACGGAGTAGAAAGAACGGATCTTTGTGTTTAAATGTAGTAAAAAGTTGCCAGAAAAAGAGAGCAGATGTCACACTGTAAATATATCTTATTAATAAAAGTGTCCACAGACTATAAAAAGAACTGGACAAACCTCCACTGATGTCACCTGTAGGTTCCTGAAAAGTGCTTTTGAAGCCTCTTTTTTTTTCTTTTTTTAAATCTTGTCTGAAGTTTTGTCTTCAGATCTGTAAGGGCTGGTTGTACACTCTGGGTCTTAAAAGAAAGACTGAGATTAGTACTGTTCTTGGGTGTCAGCGGCCTCTACCAACACCGTCTCCACGTCATTTTGATAGCGACATGCTAGTTTAGTAGCTCCCCCCTATACTGGGGGATCTGGTGATGAAGGGGTTAATCCAAGAAAAGGTAAAATAGGCAGGGTGACACACTGACCTTAGCTACCACAAGTTAGCTGTTTTTGCTTACCTAGCTTACCTTAGCTCATTCATCTTGAATTTCCCTCAGTCGAGATCAATAAAGATTTTTGAATTGAACTTAGTATTAACTTAAGATTCTGCCTAGCTTGAATTTGTCCATCCATCCTCATATCCATCATCATGCATTTGAAACGAGTGCTGGTGGAGCTGAAACCAGTGCTGGTGGAGCTGAAACCAGTGCTGGTGGAGCTGGGAACCTCAGCAAACCAGCATAGCTAACTGATGCCGTTTTTGGGTCCACGGATCTCCACAGGTCATTTCTGAGACACTAAATAACATTAGCTTACTTCCTCGTTTTTATTGACACTTCTCAACAAGCTGACACCGTTGGATCCTTTAATCTGTCAGAGCCTGGGTCCAGGTCCTGGCAAAGTTAGTCGACCTGACAGGAGGCTCAGCTGGAGGATCCAGCTGGTCCAGAGAAAACTGCCAAGCCCAGATAGCCTTTGACCTAACGATGAACGTAGCTGCATGATCACCTGTTGGCAACAGAAAGGTCTCAAAGCTCAAAGTGTTCAAAGACGAACGCTTGCAACATTAAAGGGTGCGCACACACACACAAACACACACACACATGCACACACACACAAAAAAAACACTTTCAGCGCTTCAGAATTGTTGTATTCTGGACTACAGCATGGTGGCAACACTCCAGGAGGGGGAGGGGCATTTCTGACGTGCCCTCATCCCATCCAAACCGACCAATCAAATTTCTTCATGCTAGCTGCACAAATATGCAGCATGCTCTGAAGCAGTCAGGTAGCTGTGTAGCTGCAACCTGATTGGCTGACACTCATTCTACTGTTCTGTGTAGACGCATGGAAGAGAGCGAAAACCCAACGTTTGACACGATGGAGTTGGAAAGAAAAATAAATCATCCAGTACCACACCTGACTGGTTTAGGAAGGTAACCAATAGCAATAGAGTGGGCGGGGCACAATGGAGGCCAAACAGAATGCTCACGTCTGCACACAGCAAATAGAGGATTTAACCCAACGGTCTAGCAGGACCAGAGTTTCTGAGTCACAGTCGAAGTGAAATGATGCTGATCAGTATGAACAGGGATCAAAATTACACATGGGACCTTTAAGACATTTGAACGACAAACGCTGTGATTTGCAGAAACGTAGTCTCCCATCACAGCCTACAGTTCACAAGTCAAAACTAAAGAAGTTCTTTTTTTTAAAACGTTTCCATGCTGTGACGAGGACGTACGCCAGAAGCTTCAGCTGGAACCAAACTAGAAACAAGCAGAAAGGCGCCAGCCTGGATCAGTTTTCACTCACATGTTGGTTAATTCTCTGTTTTATTTTGATTAATCAATAATTCAACTGTTTTTGGTTCATGTTGCATGTTTGTCACCATAAACCTGGAGTCTGGTAACAGCTTTTCAACAAAAACATGAAAATAAGAAAATCCAAAGGTTCCCTTTCCATATTTTTCAAACAATCTCAGTATTTTTATTTCTTTACTTTATTCTACTGTAAAAAAAAAAAAAAAGACAACAAATGTTACAAGTCATTCATTGTTTCACGGTCTTATCAACCATTTATTTGAAACTGTATTTATTCTTACACTGTGGTTGAAACGTGGTGAAATAAGTTGTGAAAGTGTTCAAATCATAAGTCTGACTTCACTGCACCTTCAAAACTCAACCAACTGTAAAAACAAAGAAATGAACCATAAAAAAAGATAATTGCATATTTTGTGCGGTCATTTTACTGCACACCTCCTGAGCCGTCGTACGTTGCAGCTGAAGATGTTACGTTTGTTCTGATTTAATTCTGTTGGCTTTTAAATAAACTTGGTGGTCACTTCTCAGTCTGTTTCCTTCTCAGTTGAATGGGGGGGGGGGTTTAAAAAAAGGCGATGTTTCTCTGTGGAAAGTAGATCCATTGAGTTAAAGTTCACTTCTTCACCACTGGGGGGCAGCAATTCACAGGAAAAGTAGAACATATTCCTCCTTGAACTGAGAGAATGTTCTTTCCAAAGGCAGGTTTAAATCATGAATAATGTCAAGACAAAAAAATAGGAAGGTAAATTTATGCAATTCTTTTAACTATTGTGGGTTAAAATGAAGACAATATTCTTTTTTTTTTGTGTGAAAAAGTTTACAGATGCAACTGAGGATAACTTTATGGAGTTGATTTCTGAACCAAATCCATACACAAGTCTAAACCTGCAGTTGTAATTGAGCGAAATAAGCTGCTGATTGACAGGAAACATGGATCCAAACAAGGGAGCTGTCAGCCGAGACAATGGAAATGATTATTAAACCCCCAAATAAACGTCTCCACAAAGGAAATAACTGGGTGAAAAGTGACGCCACGTAAATGCAAATATTCAGTCAGAATTATAAATATTTGTCTTCAGTCTCCTAAAGCAGTTTCCTTCATCAGTCCCTTAAAATGGGAGTTTCTGTTGAGTCACAAATGGTATTCTGAGGACAAACTCACTGATTTATGGTGATACATTTTTATTTAACAGAAATCTGAATTTTTACTCTGAGTTGGAGGACAACCCGCATAAAGTTCAGAGAGTTGATTTGTATTTGTTTAGACCCATGACTTTTTTCATATCCTACCATGTTGATGTTGGGGCCTATCATGGTGATGTTGGGGCCTACCATGGTGATGTTGGAGCCTACCATGGATATGGTGGGGCCTACCATGGTGATGCTGGGTCCTAAGATGATGATGCTGTGTCCTACCATGGTGATGTTGGGTCCTACTGTGGTGATTTTAGGTCCTACCATGGATATGGTGGTCCTACCGTGGTGATGTTGGGTCCTACCGTGGTGATTTTAGGTCCTACCATGGATATGGTGGGTCCTACCATCACACAGTAGAAACATGGATTTGACTAAAGAGGTGTTCCACAAGGCTCTGTATGAGGACGTCTGCTTCAACTCTAAAGTGTGTCAACAATGATGCTGTTTAGAAGAAGGGACAGAGCAGACTACTTGTTCAGGATACTGAAGTCCTTCACTGTTTGCTGCCACATGTCTCAGATCTTCTATAAATTCAGTCTGATCTGCAGTCGTCTGTTGGAGGAGCAGCATCAGAGCCAGAGACTTAAAGAAACTGAACAAAATGATCAAGAAGGCTGGTTCTGGATCTGGAGACTTTGGATCCGGTTCAGAAAATGAACATCATCATTGACAACTCTGAACACCTTCTACACAACACAGAGACTCAGCAGCCAGGTCTTCATTCAGAGGATTCTCCAGATCCACTACAACACAGACCTCTACAAGGTCAAGGACGAAGACGAGGCTGGACCGACCTGACCTACCTAACTACTGAACAACAGAACACCTGAAACTCCACAAAGACTGAACTTCTCCTCAGTGTTGTGAGATGAAATGATTAAAAAGTGGTAAAAGGTTTCCTGCTGAAAATGAAGTGGGTGATTATCGTGCAGAGGAGTCTGCTGAGTCGTTGGTACTGGTCTAATGACCTCCCAGCGCTCCTCACCCAGTCCCTCAGGTTCAGTCGGGTCTCAGGGAGCTGGAGGATGTTGGATAAGAAGGTCGACCTCGGAGCGGCCGTGAAGGAAGGAAGAAGGAGGGAAACGTTGGCCTGTTCCTGCTGCAGAGCTCCACATCCAGCAAACATAAATAGTGAGGTTTGTTAGCGTATGTTCGCTGTTCGTGTCAGGAATGTCAGATGAGTCACCGTCGACCGCACGTTTGTGTGTTTTTATCCTTTCCAGTTTAATGGTTCATGTGAGCAAACATGCCAGGACCTGAAGCTCGGGCAGCAGTATCAGTGCAGGTTGTGTAAGAAGTGGCTGTCAGAGCCTTTTTGTTTTTTATTCTCAATGAAACTGTGACAAGCTCAGGTATGCACTGCAAAAAAGAGCGGTTAAAACACAAGAAAGAAAGGCTGAAGTCTGCTCTGTGAACATGGCACCATGTTCCTACTGGTCTCCAGTTTAGACCTGGTACAGGTGCAAGATTTGAAATTAAGTGGGGGGAGCTGAATTTTACATCAAATTACTGGAACTTATGAAAATTAGAAGAAAAAAATGCTTAAAGTTCGTGTGTAATTCTAGAAGAGCAGATTTAGAGGTTAAAGGAGGATTCTTTGTTTAAAGCTGGAAACCGTTTAAACAGTTAATGAATAAATTTAACATTCCCTGGCTAATTATGAGGTTAACGAGCACAAACATGCACACAAATCCAGGTGAGCTCAAGCTCCTCCCCCTTCAATGAAGAGTGACTGACGAGCAGCAGTTTCACCAGCAAAGGTGGCAGTCCAACCAAAAGGTTTCACAATTTTTATTTTGTTTTTTGCCAACAAAAAAGAAAGAATTCTACAAAAGTTGCAACTTTTACAACAAAATGTTGCTTTTTTTTGTCCAAAGTCGTGCGCTTTTTAAAATTTGCCACATTTATAGAACAAAATCCTGATTTGATGTCTTTAGAAAGTTGAAATTTTACAGTAAAGAATTTTGACTTCAAGTTGGGATTTTTGGTGAAATTTTAGATTTAGTGACAAAAAGTTGGAATTTTTATGATTTGATGTAACAAAAAACAACTTTAGTTGTAGAAGCTGCAGTGTTGCAAAATTCACAACACGAATTTGTGATTTATTAAATTTTTATTTTTTTTTCTATACCCGCTTTGTCCTGTGCAGGGTCACGGGGGTCTGCTGGACCCACTCCCAGCTCAGGGGTCCACCTGGACAGGTCTCCAGTCCATCGCAGCAAAACAAATTTATTTTTACAAAAAAAAGTGCAGTTCTACAAAGGTTGCAATTTTTGATTCAAAATACAACAAAAATCTGCGACACTACAGGATAAAGTTTATCTGTAGAGCACGTTTCAGTTATTTACAGAGACATTACAATAAATAAATATAAAAAATCAACTGATTAAAACAATCATTAATTAATAACTCCATTACACACACACACACATACATATATATACATACACACACATATACATATATATATATATACACATACACATATACATATATGTATATGTGTGTGTATGTATATATATGTAGGTTTTGTAATTGTTGAG
>JBAMYA010000011.1:11723152-11758011 GCA_037176975.1 Arrhamphus sclerolepis | reverse complement strand
ATGGGGAGAACATGCAAACTCCACACAGAAAGGCCCTTTTGCCAACCCCACCCAGGGTATGGGTGCTGATGATGTAGGTAGACACACACACCCCCCCCAGCACCCACAGCGTCCCCTTGTGGGAGTTGAACCCAGGACCTTCTAGCTGTGAGGCAATCGCGCTACCTGCTGCACCACCGTGCCCCTATAATAATAACTATATAACTATTTTTTTGTCCAACATAATTTTTTTCTGTTTCCAGAATGTCATAGGTTATTTGGTGAAATAAAATAAATAAACAAAACAAGGACTTAATTTTGGGTTCAAGTCAAGGAGTTACATCCAGACTGATAGTCTGACAAAAACACAAATCAGAGAACTTGCAGTTCCTCAACTGACCACTAGCGGGTGACTCAAAAACTAGGGTTAGCTTCGTTGACCTCCATGTTAAAATGTCCAGTCAAGCTAGGTTCAGCTGGTACCAAGCTCTGACTCTGCTCCAGGAACCTTGGGGTTCCTGGTTTCAAATGTCTTTTATTAGATTATGTGAATTTGTTCCAAACAGTTGCTGGGTTTTTTCTTTTCCCATTTTTGGATCAAGTGGATTTGGACTCTTCTGTCAAGAAGGTGCTTTTTAGGAGCCCAAATGGGTTTCAAACCAACTCTTCGGAAAAAAAAAGAAATAAAAAAAAACAAAAAGACAAAAACAAACAAACAAAAAAACCTATGGTTGCTATTACTGACGGTTTGTAGAAAATTTATGAATAACGATATTTTACTTTACTTTTTGATTTTCCACTTAAAGCTTCAATTTGGAAAAAAAAATTTGAAAAAAAAGGGGAAAAAAGCCTTTTTTTTAAAAAAAACTAAAACTTTGAGGTAACGTAAGCATCTCTGGACTCGGAGGCATCTGGGATAAACTATCACAGTGGAAAACAAGGCCAAAAGAGTTAAAGTCATGATAATTCTTTTCCTCTTCGATCAAAAAAATTATTAAAGGAGATAAAAGTTTTTTTGCAAAACAAAAAGTTGCTAGTTTTTATCAAAACTCATTTCTGCAAAATGTACTCTTTAAAAATAAAAATAATAATTTGTAACTTTAGTCACAAAAGTGGAAATTATACAAAATTTGTAATTTTATGTAAAAATGCTGCAAAACTAAGGTTTTTTTAAACAAAATTTTTAGTTAAAAAGTTTGCGACCTTTGTGAATTTATGATATTCTTGATCTTGCAATTTTACATCAAAAACATCAGATAATTGTGAGTTTAGCACAAAAACGCTTAATTTTGATAAATCTTGCTACATTTGTGAAATTTGAGATTTTATACAAAAATTTATTATTTTCCTAAAGAAAAAACAAAACTAGTTATTTTTATGATTTTCTTTTTAATATATGTGATTGTACAAAAACTTGTGATTTTGGAACAAAAGTCTCAATTTTATGATGAAAGTGGCAAATTTAATGAAATTTGACATTTAATGAAAATTTTTTTTCTTTCTTTTTTGATGATGATGATGATGAGTTGAGGAACTAGCAGAAAACCTGACGACATATCTGGTAGAGAAACTAAGGAATAACCGTCCCTTTAACGGTAACCATGGTGATGAGGTGGCTGTAGAGTTTTAGACCAACATGGACCACTTCCAAGATGACATCAGCACTCCTCAGAGCCAGAGGGTGGAGCTCGATGGGGCGGCTGGATTCAGCTGGCGGTGTTGGTTAGAAGTAAGGGGGGGGGGGGGGGGGTTTAGTGTTCTGCCTGAGGTGGATCAGCGCTGCGATCAGGGAGGCCCGACAGTCCGGCTTTGGCAGACTAGTCTGAACATCTACGACTGCCTGTAAACAGGCCGTAAACGCTCGCTGTAAAAACTAGAGGTTTTTTTACACCGCAGACTGCTGGCGGTTCTGCGTGTGTGAGCCAAACCTTTATACCCGCCTTCGGCCTCCAGCTCATCAGCCAACATGGCAACAAAAAGCAGCGCGTCATACCTGATCAGGTCAAGAACAGACGAGGAGCAAAGTCATTGATATCTGTCAGTCTTTAAAGGGTTTCAAAGACATTTCTGTTCTGAGAATCAAACTTCGGAGTCTGTGACCAAGACCTCAGTCATCTTTCTCGGTTACACTTTTCTTTTTCTTTAAACGGTTACAAAGCCCTCACCTTTCTCTAAGTTGCTTTTTTTTTTCATTTTGCTGTTGTAATTCTGAAATGAGCGTCAAATCAGTGTCACGTCAATCAGCAGCAGAGGAGGCGGAGATCTAGCAGCTCATTGGCTGCTGAATGACTCAGCACTTTACACGTCGACGCCAGAGCGCCAAACCTCTGCTGATAAATGCAGCGTTGAGTCCTTCCCCGTCCAGAAACACTCATAATGGGACCAGTCCTCAGCGGACAGCTCCTCCTTTGAGAGAACCTGACTATTAAACTGTCAATCATGACGCTTGATGGAGATATTTCAGATTATGAACACAATAAGATAATCTCCGTCTCGTGCACCACTTTGATTATCAGGATATTCAGCAGCCAATAGGCTGCTTGACCTCTGCTATGTCCCGCCTCTCCTGCTGCTGATTGACTGGCACTGGTTTGACACTCATTTGAGGATTGCAAACGTGAAAAGAAAAAACGCAACTGAGAAAGACGATTGATGGTTTTGGAACCGGAGGTGAGAAAATCAACCGACCTGCAGTCCGACCACCACAGATTTATAGTTTTATAGCAGATATTCGGATATTTCTCGACCTCTCCTCTCTGTCCTTCATCCTCTCTGTCCTGTCTCCCTCCTCATGTCTTCCTTCACCCAGCTGGCTATCAACAGGAGGGTCCCCCTAGAACTGATCCAGGTCCTGGTCCAGGTTTCTTCCAAAGAGGGAGTTTTTTTCTTGCCACTGTTGGGATTTGCTGTGTGATCGGGGGTCAAGCTCTGGGTTCAGCGGCATATAGATAAAATCAAATATTGTAACATTTGTGATTAAAAAGTCTGGCTTGTTGAAAACAAAAAAGCGATTTACAACATTTTTTTTTCTTCAGAAAAAGAAAATTTAATTTAGGAATTTATAAGAAAAAAATAGATTTCAGTTCAAAACTCTCAATTTTATGATGAATTGAAGTTTCTGTGGAATTTGAGATTTTAGTGACAAAAAAATCTCTTTTTTTTTTACACTTTTTATAATTTGCAAATGTACATCAATGATGATTCCACAAAAGAACAAAGACAAAGACAAATGTACGATTTTAGTACAAAAACCTCAACATTTTTAAAATAAAAGGATAATATGGCAAAATTCGCCATTTTAACACAAAATTCACTTTTTACGGAAAAAAAGTTATTTGAAATTTGTGATTATACAAGAAAAATGTGATTTCAGTACAAAACCATCAAAATATGATAAAAGTCACAAATTTTGTGATATGAAGAGATTTTATGATGAAAAAGGGGACATCTGACAACATAGCTGGTTGAGAAAGTCAAGAATAACCAGTCCTTTAATGGTAACCATGGTGACCGCTGGCCCAGGATGGAACAGAGTTTGACACCTCTGAGTTAGAAGATAATATTTGTTCTGTGTGACAGCTTCAAACCTTCCTTCTGAGTGGAAGCCCCTCTCCTAACCTTTGACCTCAAGGGAAAAAAAACCTTCCTCTTCTGGGCTGTCAATCATGTCGGCGTCCTGCTGGTGGTACATCCTGTCTCGGAGGTTCAGTGTGGCGTTGTGCGACTCAGTCCATCCATTAACCGGTTTGGTGTGTTTGTCAGGTGGAGAAGCAGAGAGCAGACCTCACCAGAGAGCTGGATGACCTCACAGACCGGCTGGAGGAAGCGGGAGGGGTCTCGGCGTCACAGGTTACCCATCAGCACCCAGAAATACTTCAAATGTCCTCGTAAATGTCGGCAGGCGTTTCAGCGCCGCCATCTGTGTGTCCAACAGATGGAGGCCAACAAGAGGCGAGAGGCCGAGCTGCAGCGGCTGAGGCGGGACCTGGAGGAGTCCTCGCTCCAGTCCGAGGCGATGGCGGCGTCTCTGAGGAAGCGGCACGGCGAGGTCACGGCCGAGCTGAGCGAGCAGTGCGAAGCTCTGCAGCGGACCAGAGCCAAGCTGGAGAAGGACAAGCAGAACCTGAGGATGGAGGTGGACGACCTGGCTGCTTCTCTGGACAGTCTGCAGAAAGCCAAGGTCAGGAAGCTGGAAGCGGCCCGAGCTCCGTCCTGCAGAGACGAGGTTTCTGACGGACGTGTTTGTTCTGCAGATGTCATCAGACGCACAGATGAAGAAGCTGGAGGAGCAGCTGTCTGAAGCCACCAGGAGAGGAGACGAGCTCCAGAGGACGCTGACCGAGCTGAGCGTGGCCAAGAACAGACTCACAGGTCCACATCCTGTCTTTCTTTTCTTTCTCCGTGATGAAGGGTTTCTCAGCACCTGGAGGTGGTCCAGACCACTGAAACCAGCTCCAGGGCAGGTTTCACTGGTCTGACTGTGTCTGTATTGAAGATAAATCAAACAGCAACTGCTTTACAGGTTTATTTTGATGGACTGAAGGATACGATTGTAATTTAGTGGAGGATGAGTCCGTGGTGTTTGATCTGCTCATGGAGCATCTTTGCGCCTCCTCAGCTGACAACGCAGACATGAGTCAGCAGATGGAGGAGGCCGACAGCCGAGCGAGCCAGCTGACCCGCTCCAAGAGCCTGCTGCAGGCCCAGCTGGAGGAGCTGAAGAAACATCTGGACGAGGAGGTCAAGGTCGGTGTTTGAAACACGGAGCAGGAAACGTCCCCGTCCTCCACGCGGAGCAAACATGTCCGTCTGTCTGTCTGTCTGTCTCCAGTCCAAGCAGGCCCTCAGCAGCAGTCTGAGCTCGTTGCGGCAGGAGAGCGAGGCTCTGAGGGAGCAGCTGGAGGAGGAGCAGGAGAGCAAGCAGGAGATGCAGCGCCTCGTCTCCAAACTCAACAGCGAGGTGACGCACTGGAGGAGCAAGAACGAGGCCGACGCCATCCAGCACGCGGAGGAGATGGACGAGACCAAGTACGCTCGCCTCGCTAACGTCTTAAATCAGTCGTGTTGACGCCGCTGGACGCTAGTCCAAACAATTCTCCTTTCAAGGAAGGACGGTTCTAGTAGGTCTAGCAGGTCTGGGTTCTACGGGTTCGTAAAAATCTTCCTTTTGGACGTTCAGTTGGAAGAAACTTTCAGGTCTTTTTTTTCTTCTCCTCCTCATGTTTTTACTACTTGATTCTTTATTCCGTCTCTGACTCCCCTTTTTTATTCATCACAAGTCTGCTTTTTCCATCAAAACCTCCTGACAAACAGAATCCAAACATTCTCAGATTAAAAAGGTAAAACACAGTTCAGCGGGTGACTGGTTCCACTGAGGGTCCTGCTTCAGCCTGCGTAGACCAGAGCAGAGGACTCGAGTCCTAAACTCACGACTTTAGACTGGACTTGGACTCCTACACCAGGACTTCACTTGGACTTGAGCCTGCTGACTTCAAAACAACTTGATATTTTACCTAAAACCCCCAAACACGCGATTGAAAAACCACCCGGACTTGAGACTTGCAAGACAATGACTTGATGGACTCATCATGTCACTTCATCAGGTGCACTCGTTCAGTTTGCTCGTTAACTTAAACAGCCAATCAGAAGCTGCACAAAGTGATTCAACAGAAAAGTTTGGTTTTTCTACAAATTGACTTTTTAAAATTTTTCATTTAGTAAAAAAAGATTCACAATCTTAAAGACAAAAAGTTGAAATTATACTGTTAGACATTTTTTGTAAGAATTACAATTTTAAAAAAAGTCGACTTTTTTTTTTATAAAAAAGCAAATTTTGTTGTAAAAATTAAAAATTTTGAGAGATTGAGATTTTTTTTTTCCAAGAAGACAAATGTCACAAGATCTTTTTTTTTATTGCAGTTCCAGTTATTTTATTGGGGAAACAACTTTTTGCAACATTTTGACTTTAAATTTAAGAAGTTCGTAAAATTGCTAATTTAATACCATTTCAATTTTTTGACCTAAGATCCCAAATATTTGTTATGAAGAGGTTAATTTGACAAAAATGTGTAAACTGAATCCGAAACGTTCCAGGTATACGTTTATTTCACGCTTTAACCGTACGATCGGAACAGCAGCCTCTGAGAGAAGAATGAGAGGACGTAATTCACCAAAACTAGGATGAACTACGAGTAAAATAAGGTTCGTTCAGGGACTGTGATGTCACAGTTCCCTACAAATCTGAAATAGTGGCTTAAATTAAATCTTTAACACTTGAAAAGGTTTTAACATTTGGATGTTTGAGCCCCGTAATATTTAAGTATACATTATATATTAATATATATATATATATAAGCTGTAGTTATGCTTTACTACTCCATCACACTGCTGCATTTAATCTGGCCCATGACAGCGTGTGAAGACTTTAACCATTTTAACATCAAAAAGTGGAACAACTGAGGAGGAGAGATGTCAGAAAGTCGGGATTTAGGAAACGTTTTCAAAAGATTTTACAACAAAACGTATGAAGTTTTTGTCAAAACCTGTGATTTTTGTAAAATTAACTATTTAAAAAAATAATTATGTGGATAAAAAAGTAGAAATTATATACAATTTGCAATTTTATGACTTATAATTTTACATCAAAATGTTGCAAAAAGTTAATATTTTAAGTTGGAAAAACCACAGTTTTGTGATCGTACGATAAAAAGTTTTTTTTATTTTTTTAAAGTACAAAAGTATAAATTTTATGATGAAGGTTGTAGTTTTTGTGAAATTTATTTATCGTTTACTTTCTTAATTTTACAGCGAGAAATCTGACATCGCTGGTTGAGAAATGAAAGAATAACCATCCCTTTAATGGTAACCATGGCGATGATGTGGCCCAGGATGAAGTGGAGCAGCGCTGTCAGGCAGCGTTTTGCTTTACTTCAGCTTTGTTGGCCTCTTTCAAGCCGTACGTGTGCTTTTATCTCCCCGTTTTTAAGGAAGAAGCTGGCGGCCAGACTTCAGGAGGCCGAGGAGTCCGCCGAGGCCACGCAGGCCAAATGTTCCTCCCTGGAGAAAACCAAGCATAGGCTGCAGGGGGAGGTGGAGGAGCTCTGCATGGACCTGGAGAAGGTAGAGACGACGGCCGTCCACACGTACAGTAGCGCGCGTCTTTCGGTTGCCGTGAAACCTTGCCGCTGTAGTCTCAGCATGTCCACCCGCCTCAGGCCAGCAGCTGCGGCCAGACTCTGGACAAGAAGCAGCGGATCCTGGAGAAGCAGCTCGGAGACTGGAGGCAGAACTGCGAGGAGCTGGTGGCCGAGGTGGAGAGCTGCCAGAAGGAGAGCAGGCAACACGCCGCCGAGCTCTTCAAGCTCAAGACGGCTCACGAGGAGTCGCTGGAGCAGATGGAGGCTCTACGCAGGGAGAACAAGGCCTACCAAGGTGCGACTCTTCCCCAGAGTTACTGGCAGACCCAGTCAGACCTCTGCACAGGAACTTAGTGAGGCTGGAAGCAGGAATATGCTCTCTGAAACCTTCAACTGTCACTTCTTCATGAGTTTTCTTATTAAAGCAGAGTGCACACAAACACAATCACATCTGAGTCTCATCTCTTCTGGCTCAGCCGAGATGTAACTGCGACTCTCTGTCCTGCAGAGGAGATCGCCGACCTGACAGACCAGCTCTCAGACGGAGGGAAGAGCGTCCACGAGCTCCAGAAGGCTAAGAAGAAGATTGAGATGGAAAAAGAAGAGCTGCAGGCCTCCCTGGAGGAGTCTGAGGCGGCGCTGGAGGTACAGGCTCAACGTGCTTCTGAGTTCACTGCTTTTCTGTTTGTTTGGGGTTTTTTTAATTATATTTTGACATCAGGATTTCTTTTATTCCGCTTTCCCAGGCGGAGGAGACCAAGGTGCTGAGGCTGCAGCTGGAGTTATCTCAGGCTAAAGGAGAGCTGGAGCGCAGACTTCAAGAGAAAGAGGAAGAGATGGAAGCTGCGAGGTACGACTAGCTACACAGATGTTAGTCTGGGCAGGACGACATGTGGGCCTCAGAGGGAGGGGGGCGGATTCAGGAACCGCCAGAGATCATTTCTCCTGAGGTCACCATGGGAGAACTCGTGGAAATGATCCTGTAAGACCTCCAACACTCCAGTCTGTATTTTTTTGTTAAAGATGAAATAGTTAGTCATCACACCTTCATCAGCAGATGTGCAGGACTCTATAAAAGCAGATGTTTAGCTGCACTGGAGCATTCAGGTGTGTGTTGACACTGTTTCTGCTCATCAGTCTGGACAGTTGTATGAATCATAAATGTTCTGCAGAGTAGAAGATTATTCTGTTACGTCAGAAGCTTCAGCAGCAGCAGAATCAATCAGATGAACCAAAATGAGGAGAAACTGACAAAAGTCTTCAAGATGTTGTTGCTGAAAGTATTTCAACAGCCACTTTAATCATGGGTCATCTCTAGTTCTGTGACGTTCTACGTCTTTAATTCTCAGATGACTTTTATCGAGGGTTATTTATTCCTGAAATGTGCACCGTCTAATGCTTTTAAAACTGTAACTGTTCCTCATGCTGCCCCCGAGCATCGTCTCTAGAGGTAAGATGACGTCTGCTCATGGCTTTTCTCCTCCGTTGTTCGTGGGAAGGGATTGGTAAACGTTGCCCTGCTCCTCTCAGGAAAAGCCACCAGAGGGCGACAGAGTCCCTGCAGGCCAGTCTGGACGTGGAGTTGAAGGGGAGAGCGGAGGCGGTGAAGCTGAAGAAGAAGCTGGAGGCCGACGTCAACGAGCTGGAGCTGCAGGTGGACCTGATCACCAAGAGCAACGCAGAGCTCAGCAAGAACAGCAAGAAGATGCAGCAGCAGATTAAGGTCTCCATCTTGGCCAGGAAGCTTCTACAGAAGCTGCTGTCAAGGGTTTCTCACAGGGTGGGTGTCCTTGTTCGTCCCAGGAGCTGCAGGCTCAGCTGGAGGAGGAGGTGCGGAGCCACGAGGAGCACCGGGAGGAGCAGGTAGTGTTGGAGCGCCGCTGCGCCCAGCTGGTCGGCGACGGCGAGGACGCCCGCACCGCCCTGGAGAGTGCAGAGAGGGCCCGAAAGGCGCTGGAGGTGGAGCTTCAGGAGGCTGCTGACAAGTACAGCGATCTCAACAACCAGGTGCAACACACGTCTTCTTCTTCTTCTTCTCCACTGCTTCCATCCACACCACTGATTCCCAAACGTTCCTCCACGCGTGTGCAGTTCCAGTTGGCTCTGAGCGGGAGGAGGAAGCTGGAGGTGGACCTCCAGACTCTGCAGCAGGAGCACGAGGAGCTGCAGGCGGAGCTGCGAGGAAGCACGGACAGGGCCAAGAAGGCCAGCTGTGAGGTAAAAAACGCACGAAACGATGATCCACGCCGACCGAAGCGCCGTCTGAACCAAACGCTCTGCTCCGACAGGTGTCGCGGGTCGGGGAGGAGCTGCGTCTGGAGCAGGAGCACACCCTCCACCTGGAGAGGGTGAAGAAAGGTCTGGAGGGGCAGATCAAGGAGATGAGCGGTCGGCTGGAGGAAGCCGAGCAGATGGCCCTGAAGGGAGGGAAGAAGATCATCCAGAAGCTGGAGGGGAAGGTACGGAGGCGGCGTCTTCTCCAGCGTTCATCTCCCCGAAGCATCAAATGGGCGTTTTTTTTTGGTCTTCATAACTAGACAGAAATTAAAGCAGGTTTAGAAAAAAAAACGTCCGACACCAGCTCACATCCAGACGGTTCTGGAGGACCAACAACCGCGGCACGTGAGCATTTTTCTGTAAGACGGCGGCATGAAAAAGTGTGAACCTTCTGCAATTTCATGGTTTTTGTGCATCAACTGGTCGCTGCATGTGATGATCTTCAGCAGTACGATCAAACACAATGTGCTGAAGCTCATACCACAACAGAAACCACGTAGATGTGGAAACATCCATGAAATGAAGCCCTCAGACCAGTCAGGTCGACCCTCCTTTCACAGGAATAAACGCAGGCCAGGGCTCTTACTTCTCCCCCCTCAGATCTTTCCTGAGTGAACGTTTCTCGAGCATCCTCCCACCTCCAAACGTTCTCTGCAGGTGAAGGAGCTGGAGCTGGAGCTGGACTCGGAACAGAAGCGCCATGCCGAGACGGTGAAGACGCTGCGCAAGAACGAGCGACGCCTGAAGGAGCTGCTGTTCCAGTCCGAGGAGGACCAGAAGAACCAGCAGCGGATGCAGGAGCTGGTGGAGAGGCTGCAGAACAAGATGAAGGCCTACAAGAGACAAGTGGAGGAGGCCGTAGGTCACGTTCAGCCGTCTCTAGCTGGCTTCACGTCTCTGTGGGTGCTGACTCCTTGTTGTCGCTGCAGGAGGAACAGGCCAACATGAACCTGGCCAAGTACAGGAAGACCGTCCACGAGCTGGACGACGCAGAGGAGCGGGCCGACATCGCTGAGACAGCGCTCACCAAGATCAGGACCAAGAACAGAGGAAGCTTTGGGAAGGGGTACTCCTCCGTAAGTGTGTCAAATATTTTAATCTCATATCCATGTAACTCCTAGTCCTGGTGACTCTGGACCTGCTTTGCAATCCAGCATGACTCCAAAAGTTTGAGAGTCTGAGAGTCTCTTCCTGAAACCAGATCTGCTCAAGTCTTTTTTTGGTGGGTCAGTTTTCTGGAGGCCTGTTGATGGGCGGAGCTAAAGGCTCAGGAACATATTAGTTCTTGTAAATGAGTGAAGATGTTCAGACGTAGAAAAGCTGATAATTCCATCACCAGAACTACTTTTGATTCCAGGAACCGTTTAACGTGTTTAACTAAGTCTTTTCTTGTGAATTGTGAAAAAGATAAAACTGTCGAGCTCATCGTTGATCGACGTTCAAACCCTCGTCTGCGGGTAGCAGACTTCCTGGAGAGACTCTGGGAAGACCTCCTCATAGAGCCAGAGAGGCGAAATTATGCCAGAAAGTCGTAAAAAAGAAAAGAAAATGCTCCAGAACGTGTGTAACAGTGGCTGCGTGTCCTCCGACAGGGCTACAGCACCCCGTACCCCGGTCTGGTCAGGTCCCCCAGCTCTGCGGGGTCAGAGGGAAGAGGGGAGAAGATCCTGAACGACGACAGCGAGTCGGTCAGCTCCCTCATCCCGGCCTACCTGAACTCCCTCAAGAAGCTGATGATCGACTGAGAGGACGGGTGTGACCCTGCGCCGGCGCCAGAAGAAGAAAATGGCGCCGCGTCCTGAAGTCTCAGCGGTGGAATCACAGTCCATCCGGGTCGTCACCTGCGTCAGCTGTTCCTGTTCACCCTCGTTGTATCTCCTCTTTTCTAGCGTGAAAAATATCACACCTCTAATAAACGCTCTTCGGCATTTTTCTTCCATTTTTATTTGCGTCCACGCTGTGGCGTTTGTCCATAAAACCTTTTGAATATGAAAAAACGTCCTGTAAGTTGGACCACCTCCAGAACCGACCAGGTTTCCAGATTAAAAGCCTTCAAAACTCAGCAGAAAACTGCCTGCTCGTCTTCAACGGCTCCTGTCATGTCGGTTAACAGGAACCGTAAGCCAGAGTCCTACAGAATACGGGAGGCGCCGCGGTCCAGTTTTAAAGCGGCTTTAATCCGTCCTGGGCCTGAAGTCGAAGTCCCCCGCTCCAGCGGGAGTCGACTCATTTAAAGATGCGTATAAACATACGTGTCTTGTTCTTTCTAGAATTATACATTTAAAAGGGATGAATGGTATCAAATATAATGTGTTTTTGGCTGATAAATAAATAAATCTGGTCCAAAACCTAAAACCCGGCTAACGTCACGTCTGTGTATGAATCGCAGCACGTTTGTGGCGTTTTATTCTGAAAGTTCACCTGATTCTCTTGGCCATTCACACCAACTCGATGTGTTGTGCATAAAATCTCCGCGGTCGACTCGAAAGGCCGCGGTTCACAGCGGCTGGGGCGGTCGTGGTTAGCGCTACCTGTATGGCTGCAATCTGATTGGCTGAAGCTTGAAAAGTCACAGCAACACCGCCAGCGAGGACGCTCAACAGCGTTTGAGTGAGAGCTTCCTCCGCCGGCGTGTTTCACGAGTTGGTCGTGTTTATTTCCCAACAGTGAAGAAACTCATCAGGTCATTTTAGTCAGTTACAACGATCAAAAAGGGTTAAAAGGCTACAAACTACGAAGAAAAACTACTTTTATTCTCTAAGCTAAAGGCGTAACTCTACCAGCGCTCCCTCCACATGCTTTATGTGTAATTTCATTGCATTTTTACTTTTTTTTTTAAACCTAATCTCTGTAATTGTAACCACATTATTCATATGTGAATGTGTAACAAATGTTTCCGAAATCATGTTATAATGTGAAATCTTGGTTTTGGATCTTGTTATGAAATAAAAGTTCTTTTTTTGTTTTTTTTGTTTAACTCTTTGTGTTTTTCCTCCACTTTTTTTTGTTCCATTTTGTGGATGAAATAAAAACCAGGAAGCAGCGTGTTTGAGAGATAAGATACAGATGCTCATTTTATTAATTCAAACCGCCGACTTTTATTTGTTTATTTTTTTCGGTTAATGTACAAAAACAACGTCAAGAGTCTTTTCTTAGTGGTAAAGTGAAAGTGAGCAGTGGTGCTGGACAGGAAGTGGTCGTGACGGGAGCGTTTTGTACAGCGTTTGACCCACGTGCACGTTGTGAGAGATGTTTCTATTCTGTATAAAACGTGTATATCTCAAACACTAGATTCTACCATTTACTGTAATTTACATTTTTACCGCCTCCACGTCTGGTACATTTACATCTGCGGGTTAGTAATAACACGATAACGTGGTCTTTTCTTTCTTCATTTGAACAGCAACTTATAGTATTTCCATTAAAATCATTCAGGTACATAAAGTGCAAAAGCAGATTTTAAAATTTAGCTTTTTGATTTGTGATTTAAAATGAAGACGTATTTCCGATGTTTGCTCAACCCCGACTACATACAGAAGATTATTAGATTTATTTGTTTATTTATTTTACTTTCTCTGCGAGGGAAAATGTTCCAGTTGTTTCTCCACTTAAACGAACCCGGAGACTTGATTTAACAATAAAGGTCACTTTGTACTGTGATTATAAAAGCAGTTATTTCTCATTTTCAACGTTCGCCTAATTCAGAGGCTACAGGTGTCTTAAAGACGAACAGAACCCGGGTCCTGTTCTCTTCAGTCCTTCAACATAAATCAGCTTCAGACGCGTTGACCTCTGCGTCCTTAATCTTTGGTAAAATGCAAAGACTTTAGCAAGTAAATGATGATTTGGTCTGAAAAGCTGCAGAAACGCAAGTCAACGTAAACAAAGATGATGCAAATAACGACTGGATTTCACTTAAGTTAAAGTTCTAAAAGTTTACATTTGGCTCGCAAACGAATTCAACCCAAGAAGTAGAATAAACATGCAGTTCCTAGAATGACCACAAGGGGGCGTAAAAGGTGAGTCCGTGAATAAATATTCAACTTAACTGCATAAAAATTAGCATTTTTCAGCTTTCTTGGAACAAAAGACAAGTTTTTTTTGGTATCCATGACAACGGTCAGATTTGTTCTGCCCATGCGTATCGTTTGTAGATTAGCCCGGGTTGGGTTGGCGTCCTGCCAACGCTCAGAAATATTTAGGCCTGATTTTAAGATTTTATGTATTTCAATTGAGTATATATGTATGTATGTATATATATGTACATTTCCATCCATTTGGAGTACTTTTAGATTCATCATAAATAAGAACGATGTAACATGTATAAACCCAACGTGTACATACATAACCACAGATTCATGTATTCATCATCAACAAATCTAATTGGTTTCAAATACTTCAGAACTATTCAGTATATTAAATACACACACTTGTAGGATGTGGGATCAAATCTGTCAGTGTAAGTGGAAAACACGGAGTTTTAAAAACAAAAACTGTTCGTCCAGTTCTCTTCAAACCCTCTCTTACAGTAGTTATGACAGAACTTATTGAGTTTCATCATTTGCATTAACAACTTGTTTAATCCTTTGTTAAAGTCTCCATAAAAGACTGCCCATTAACAATAATACTCGTCAATCTGTGCTCTCTGTCCGTGTACTATGCTGTATTTTTTTATTGGCTTATTGTTTGTTTTTTACTTGTACATTTAATGTACCTTATTTGTAATTATTATTATTTGTATCTGCTTCGTGAGGCATCTGTGTGAAAAATGCTACAGAAATAATTGTTTTATTTTCTGTTTTCTTTAAATCAAAAATGTCTCCAACAAAACTATAGCAACAGTAGCTAAAGGGGGCGGGGCTAAGCAAACAATCGCTACCTGCACAAAGGTTATTAGTATTAAAATACTCGTTTTTTTTTCTTAATTCTGCTACACAGTAATATGTCACACTCTTAGGTCTGACTGTATGTTGCCTAGCAGCGTCTGTTTAACCGTCGCAGCTCTGAAGTATTAGCGTTACACTGCTGTGTGACGTAAAGCTATTCAACACTGAACACGTTTATCGTTCGCATCGGTGCAACTTCATCATTCGTCCGACCTGAGTATCCTTTAGTAAAAGCGTTCACTCTCACAGTTTCCATTTCCTCCATGCCGAGCATCAGGTTTGCCAACACAAAGCTACACCAGTCGCCTTCGTCCTTTAGAGTTCTAACGAAAACTCTCCCGAACACCGCGTCCTCCTCAGAAGGCGGTGGAGCGAGCGCTTCCTCAGTCCATTAGGAGTCGGATGTGGATCGGCATGTGTGGGGGGGAGTAATGACGCCCCCCGACACAGGCCTCATCTCTCAGTCACGTCCTCAGGCCTCCTGGCTGGTCGCATCCAGGTGTGAGCTCACCGGCGGCCCCTGAGGTCAGATTTCGATGTCCACCGGCCGGACTTCCCCCGTTTTGTTCTCCTGAACCCACGTCTCTCGGTCTCTGATCGGGTCCACGCACTGAAGGAGTTTGTCCACCGGCTCCATGGTCTGAAAGAGCAATAAACAGCTGTGTGAGGGTGATGCCAGGATTCAAACCACTCTGGGAGCTGCTCTTTGCTGCCCTCTGCTGGTACAAAGCTGCATTACTTTATTTATTTTTGAAATACTATATTTGGTTTCAGGTGCCTTGCTCAGGGGCGCCTCATCCATGGATGTGGACGCGGGGAAGCACTTGTTCCCCCGCCCACATCATTGGTACCGGCCGAGGATTGAACGAAAAAAAAGAAAGAAACAATAATATTTATTTATCAGATTAGATGCACCTTCAAAGAAGATGTGTTAAAGACTTTTAGTCACAAAAATGTGCTTGTAACAAAAACAAGTCATATAAATGTATTTTTAACCCTTAAAATGCCAGTTTTTGTCATAATACCACTCATTTTGTTTTCAAAAACCCCCACAAACAATTAATGATTATTTTCAAAGTATTTGGATTATTTATGGTTTGATTATTGCAGCCTGATATACATCAAAGATTAGCAGCAACATTTATTTATATTTACCATTAATGACTAGTTTTGATCCTTAGAGCAGGTTTAATAGTTCTGACCTGAATGGATTCCTATGAGCACAAAAATGTGCAATTGATCCATAAGTATTTCAGTTCACCTTATTTGAAAAAGGCTGAAGATGAAAAATGCACCAAAAATATTGAGTAAATGCACAAACTTGCATATATAATAAATATTACGTACAGGAGAAAAAGATGGAATTCATCAGAATTGGGTGCAGCAAAGGGTTAACTGAATATGTTTTCCTTTTTCTACACTTTAGCAGTATTCTACACTTTATCACTATTTCTATGCTATATATTTACCTTCTTACCTAATATGTGTGAAAAACACAGGTCTGCGCCATGACCGTTAAGTGAGGTAAAGGTTGTTGTAATTTTCAGTTTCACCACTTGATGGCAGTATCATCTCATTGTTAAACGCTCCTACCCAGGACAGGATGAAGTTTCTGAGATGACGTAGCGCAACAGTGCAGCACAAACAGGCAAACACTCACACATAAGGACTACCTGACCCAGAACACGCCGTTTACATCCAAAACTGCTGCAGATTCACCTTCTACGAGTCATAGTTCTGGATTTCTGCAAACCAAACCAAACACAGACTAACAGCAAGTGTCAAACTCAAAATCCAGGCCGCCACTTCATTTTGTCTGGCCCGTGAGAGCGTGTATGTTAACTGGAACAAAAGTGGGGTGCAAAAAGGCCTGGAAAGCCAAGACACCACCTGAAGCCAATCACTAAGTAGAAAGCAATCCTGCTGGTCCACTTCCAGCTGACAGCCTTTAAAAAAAGGCGTCTCGTTAGCCAAGAACGATTGTTTTTACCCGCATCTCACAACGGTATTTCTGTTTTTAACTAGTTTTTCACTTCTGGGCGTGTGGTAATAAGGTGGCGCTTCATTTTAAAGTTTAAAAAACAAAACAGAGGTTTTCTGAGCAGAATCAGATGTAAACAACTGCTGCCTTTGTTTCTTCTGACCCAACTTACCAGCACCAGATGCAGAAACACAGAAACACAGAAATACAGGAAACAAATAAAAGAAGAATACATTTATAACAATGTTGCATCCAAATAAAAGCTACACATAGAATTGTTTATTCATTTGTGCATGTTCATTTATTCGATGACGGGTCGTCTTTGTGTGTGCGTACGTGTGGTTGAACCGTGGTTCGTGGCCGTCAGTCGTACTTACACTCTGGTTGAACATGTCCGTCTCGTGGCGGAGGGTCGTGTACTGGCAGAGATGCTGCCGGATCATCTCCACCCGCTCCACCTCCAGTCGCTCCAGCTCCTGAGGAGGGAAAAGCCAGAGTCACGGAGAGAGTCTTCCTCGCAAACATAGCTACACGGCACGCACGCACTCGTCGAACGCTCACCAGGCTGGTGGTCACCATCTCCTCGAACCACTTGGACTGGGACTGGTTATACAGGTCGACGCAGCGCATCAGCTCGTCTCCTGTCACAGAAACGGAGTGAACAGAACTCTCATTCTGGTGTTAAAACCTGCTCCCACGGTGGAGCCTCAACTGCAACGCAACAATAAACCAACAGGGGGCGCCAACATCTGCAGCTGACCAAAGCTGTAATGGGCTGATAATGGATCTAATTACGATAGCATGAGTAACGAGGAGAGGAAACCTCCACTCTCTTATCTAATGAGCGTTTCAGGTCACATCCTGCTGGCAGAGAAACAAACACTCATCAAGACAGATGAGATCGGAGCGGAGATGATGCTGATGAAACTGTTTTCAGTCCTCGTTGGGGGACTGCTTCGTAACCAGCCACCAACGCAAACGTCCGTGCAGCAGAACCCAAACAAGACGAGCGTCAGCAGCGTAGACGGGATGTCGTATGTCTGCTTGTAGCTGCAGGAAGGACCAAATAAAGTGAAACAACCTTCATCTGGAGACCAAAAACCTTCCAGAAGACAATGTTCCCAAACACGAGTAAAGTGTAAAGTCAGACTCAAATTCCAGCTGCTTTTTCCTCAGTTACTATTCATTTAGTTTTTTGTTTTTTTTTAATTGTTATACATTCCTCAAAGCTCTTTTTTTGTTTATTTTTTTTAGTTCCATGGGCCAAATCCGGCCACCACTTCATTTTATCAGGGAAAAGAAAAAGAAAATTAAATAAATAATTGTGGAAAACTGTTCTGGTCTGAAAGAACAAAAGTTCAACTTTTATGGCCTCAATTCTTAAAACGTCTACATCATTCAAGGAGCACCACACCAACAGTGAAGCACGGTGGAGGTAGTATTATGCTTTGGGGCTGCTTCCCTTTTTATAAAAGAGGAGAAAGTTGTTTTCCAGCACCACTGGAGGGACGGGGCACAACATCTGGTCAGAAAAGGAAAATCAGACGATCAGGAATAAACCAGGAGCCTCAGCTGGCAGCGTTTCACATTTACGCCATCGAGCCGTGGCGGGTTTTCTTTCATCGAGGACTTTTAGGACATTGAGTTAAATTAAGTTGATATTTCACAGCAGAAAGCGTGAAATAAAAATGTAACGATTTTACAAAACATGAAAAAGTTTGAAATTTACAACAAACAGGAAAAAGATTTTGAAAAAGAAAAAGATTTTTTTTTCTTTTTTTATGCAAAGTTTCAAACCAAATACACACACACACACACACACACACACACACACACACACACGGTAGTTCCATTTGTCCAGTCTTTTGAGGGCCTCTGTACTGCTCATGGGTCCTCAGTAGAAGTGACTTTTCCAGTCCTGATCTAAAATATTCACCTTAAACACGTTTCTTTTTTTCTCTGGAAGTCTGTTGGCTGGAATGTTTCCTCAAAGACGAACCGGTCTGGTTCAGTTCTGTGAGCAGTCCTGGATCCAGCGCTGAGACTAGATGGTTTCCACCACCAACAGCTGCTGCTGTTTTCTCTCTTTCCCCCCTTTTTTCCCGCTGGTTGCATAAGCAGCAGGCAGAGAGGGGAGGCTCTGTGAGCGTGTTTGGACGCGGCGTTCGTACTTGTGTGTGACACACTGAGTCAAGGTCTGATGACTCATGACATCAGACTTGGCCGGGAGTTTCCATGTGTTTACGCTCAGCCAGACTGTCCTCAGGTTGTTCACCTACAGGATTAAAAACACGCCAACCACCCAGACTGCAGCTGCTTTTCCACCTCTGAACAGACGCTGGTGTTCTCACCTTCCAGTCTGACGTCACTTTCGTGTTTTTCATCGCCCTGTTGGTGGTTTGAGAAACCTAAAACAACGTTGAAACGGACTTCTTTTATTTAAATATGTTCATGTTTGAGTGACCTGAAGGTTACCGGCTGTCTTAGGAAATATTTATGCTTTCTGAAATTACATTAGAGGTAATATCATTGAGTGTAAATACTGGACCAACCATCAGGTCATGTGACCCACAGATTCTACGGAGAGCCTTAGAGGTGCCATGTTGCAAAGAGGTGGGACAAAGCTGTCAAAGCCAACGGCAGAGCCAATGGATAGCTGTCGGTGAATCATGTGAAATGACATGTGGGCATCTGATTGGCCAGCTTTATTGCTGAATATAAATTTATTTATGTGGTGCCAGTACTGTTGTCATGGATGTAACCAGCTGTAATATGTTTAATTCTCCTGCAAAGTTGACGCTTAACACAAAGGTCAGTGGAGATCTGCTCTGTTTTGGAGCCAGCACCTAGAGGTCAGTGGAGGAACTGCAAAAGAAAACTTACTTCCTGGATGAGCTTCACCATGGAAGTGGGATGGCTGCTGATTGGTCAACTGTTAGTAAAACTGAATAGGCTACAGGTGTTTTCTATTACAAATGTTACTCCTCCTGAGGTTGGTGTTTGAGGACTGAGCCGTCTCTTCGTTCCACCCGTCGACCCACTTTCAGACTGGGCAGCGTCTGGTGGAATCGGTTCCTTCATAGGTTTAAATGTCGTTCAGAAACCTGAGGGGTGACGTCAGGCGGCGACTGATGTCATGGAGACGTCACCCGGTAGAAGAATAAAAAGCTTTAAAGGTGCACTAAAACGCGCTGGAGACAGCTGGAAGCTGAAAAGAAAGCACGTCCTCTTCAAGGATTACTGAAGTAGAACAGAGTGGAACTTCATGGTCCTCCATCTGTAATCCTGCTGATGAATCAAGCAACTGTGATTTCAGACTCTTCATTCTTTCCTCTGCTGCCATTCTGCTCTTAAACTTAGTAAAAAAACAAAAAATAACTAAATATATAAAGGATCCCAGACGGGTTCACAGCTCTGATACAAAATAAAGAAAAAATCCCTTTATAGGGATTTATTCCTTCATGTACAGATGTTTGCTGCTGTTTGGTTCTGTGGAGTCAAACTGTTTCATAACTATTAAAAGGACGGTTATTCTTTATTTTATCAACCACTTCTAGTTCCTGGACTCTCATTAAAAAAAAAGTCAATTTTTGCGATAAAATCTCAAATTTTACAAAAATTTGCAACTTTTATCATAAAGTTGCAGTTGAGGCTTTTGTACTAAAATCACAATTTTTCTTGCATAATCACAATCTTTTCTTCTTTTTTCTGCTATATCTTTTTTTTTTTTTTTTGCAACAATCCCAACCCTTATAAAAGTGCTATTTTAAGCTGATATTTTAACATTTTAAACCTCCAAGAACAGCTGAATTCTGGGTTTATTCTGGAGTAAAGCTTCACTTTGGGAGTTTCTGTGGTTAACATTTTTGGAAATAAAACGGAAAAACCCCTCTGGGCTGCAGAACAAATAGCAGTCAGTGAAGATTAATCCGCATCGGTGATCACAGACGCACATTCACAACAGGCCACAACTCAAACCCCGGGAGGGCGCCCCCCCAAACACCTGAAAGACCCCTGCTTTGACCTCTGACCTGCTTGCGTGGATTTCCTGCGAGCCTTCTTGATGTCCTCCTCAATCTTGTTGCTGAGTTTGATCTCCAGCTGCTGAGTCTTCAACTCCAGCTCCTTCTGTCGGTCGGCCAGAGCTTTGCGGGCCTGCAGGAGACGAGACGCCAACGTTAAAGACCAACAGCGGGACTTACGGCAGCCGCTGTGAAGAGTCCTGACGCACAACACTCTAAATAAACTTTTTTATGACAAAAGTGCGTGATCTTTATGTTGAGATGATTGAAAAACTTGCAATTTTATGAGAAAATTTTGCAAAAAGTTGCAACTTTCCATGGAAAAATTGTAAATTTTAAGTTAAAAAAGTTAAGATTTTGTAACATCTGTGTACGACAAAAAGTCTCGGTTCTTAGGAAGAAAAAAGGCTAGAATTTTCAAAATTTGCAATTTTACCACAAATCTTTTCGAAATAAAACCTTTTAAATTTTGTGAATTAAAAAGAAAAGAATTGTGATTTTAGTGTCTTAATTTTAAATTTTTCACAATTTTTGTGAAATTTGACATTTCATTTTTACTTTTTCTTAATTTTGTGGCAGTTTTTATAATTTTTGAAAACTTTTTTTGACACAGGAACTAGCAGGAAATCTGACAACACAGCTGGCTGAGAAAATAAAGATGACCCGGCCCTTTAATGGTAACCATGGAGATGATGTTTACAGTCTGTACAGGATCAGAGGTTTACCTTCTCCACGGCTGCGTAGCGACCAACAAGCTGCTTCCGCAGGTCGGCGATGTGATGGTCTAACCTCTTCATGTCCTTCTTGAAGTTCTCCCTGAATGTCAGCAAAGGTTTCTCCACTTCGCTCTGGAGCTGTCCAAAAAAAACAAAAAAACAAAAGAAACAAAACAAAAACACAAAAATCAGCACCAGAGTTTCATGGTTTCAGTCTGCATCTGTTAACAAATAAATATTTCTGAGGAACGTCTGTGACATGATGTGGTCTCACAATCGGAGATGAGAGACAGCTGTTCTGTTTAGGGGGTGGAGCCAGACGCTGCCTTGACTCCGCCCTCTCTCCCTCTGGGAGGTTTAAATGGTTCACTGACTTAGATGTTCCAGTTTAGACCCAAATAAATTCCCGTCAGCATGATATGTCTGTTTCTCACAGTCATCTGCAAAAGTTTGTACCCCCCTCTTTCAGAAGAGATACTTAACACCATGTAAACACCTGGAGATGAAGAACAATATAGAACATTTTTCTGCATTGATTCAGCAGATTCCAGCTCCACCTTTAGCAGCAAATTACTTCTTTTTCTTTTCATTATAACTTCAGTTCACTGAGTTTTTTCTCCTTTCTCTCTCTCTCTTTTTTTGGACTCTTTTGTCCCTGCTGCCATTGCTCCGCTAAATAAGTATAGTATAAATAACATAGTATAAATAACTATTTTGTTTTGTTTTATTTTATTCTTTTATGTTTATTTTTTATTCTATTTTTTTTTCTTTTTTTTGTATAGTTGTTGCAGGGTCTGTATTGTATTACCCCTCGGGGAAAATAAAGATTCCTTGAACTTTGAACCTTGACCTCTCATCTGACTGCAGAAATGTCCACCGTCCCGGTGGCTGGGGACCAAAACAAACAAGAAGAAAAACAAAGAGAGACGGACAAAAGAACGTTTCTCCAAATAAAGCTAACTCTTCCAGTCGTATTAAGTGGCCTGTTAGAGACTTTAACAGTTAACATGCTCAGTGAGGCCTACCGAGCCTCGCATGTTTGTTTTCTTTTTGTATTTCTCTGAACCTGGATGTCCACCAACCTGCAGTCCGACCCTCCAACCACCACCTGGGTTTCTGTGAAGTGTCTACAGATGATCTGTGATGTAACAAAATCCATACAACTAAAATTGTATTGAATTGAAAGGAATCATTTTTCTCACTGTAGGGCGTGGAAGACTAAAACTTTCCTAGACAACTGCTTATATCTTTCCCTCTCTGCATTGTGTTGACACACAACTGAATGCTCAAGAAAAAAAATCTTTGTCTGCTTTTACAGAGGTCTGTACACGTTGTTGATTAATTCATTAAAGTGATCAGTTTACACTCTTTAATCCATTAGAAGCAGCCAAGGGGGGTACTTAGTATTACCCACATGACATTTTCTTTTCTTTTCTTTTCTTTTTTTTTTCTTCTTCTTTGGACTGAGACCCACAACAATCTGATGAATTTTACATTGTTTTAACAGCACAGACACACCCAAAACAGGACTGGAACCAAGTCCAACCAGTTTTTTTAAATGAAACAAATGTACAATTTTATGAGACAAATATGTGATAGTATGTGATAGTAATAGTACAAAAGAGTACATTTTCCAACATTTTTTTAGAAATTTATGCTTTTATGACAATTTTTTTTTCATTTATTTATTGGACACTGGCCCTTTAACGGTCACCATGGTGATGATGTCTGAAGCCTCTGCTCTGCAGGGAGCGCACTGGACCCCATAAATCCAGATTCAGATGCAGTAATTGGGCATGCGTAGAGAGAGATGTTGTGTTTTTCTGTGCACGTGATTAAGAAAACCTTAATTAGCTCCCTTCTCATCAGCTGCTTTCTGCATGATGTCGTCATCCTCTCACAACGAGCCAATTAAGATGAGAAATGGTTTGAATTGACAGAGTCAACAGCCAGACTTCAACATTACCGACATTAATTTTCCTCCTTTTCCTGATTGCTGACGGTAAAAAAAAAAAAGAGTTTCAAGTAAACACCATGACTTGTGTTAGTGCTGAATGTGAGCGGTTATATGAGCCTAATAAGCGATGTGGCGTCTCCTCCAGCTGTCAGTGATGAATGAGAGCTGCAGCTCCTTCCTGCAGTCGCGCTGAAACTCGTCATTCAGAGCCGCTCTCCTCTCCAATCCTTCCTTTCTCCTCCAAGAAGCGGGAAGAATGGCGCACATCTGTGCATCTCTGCAGCATAACATCACCCGACACCATTTCCTCCGCCAGTCCAGCTGTAAAACTGCTCTTTTTTTCTTTTTTTAATCGACCCTTCCTCCACCCACACTTCATCTTCAACTCGCTCAACTTGGGAACATGTTTGTGGCTTTCTTGCAGGATTTATTTTGGCTTCAGATTGATATTGCTCATTAAACAAAACAGCGAAAAACGTCATTATTTTTATTTTGGGGGGGTCATTCACACTGTCCTGGAGTTTTTGTGTTGCTATAGGCATCATTTTGCAACGTGAAAACAATTTTGCCATGTCATCTTAATTTGTTTATTATCTATATAAAAAAATTGGAAGTATTAAAATATTAGAGGTCAATTTATTGAAAGGTGCTTTAAAAGCATTTTCTCATAACAGTTTTTAGGCCCTCTAAGAGTCATTCTAAGACCCTTTTGCAACTGCAAATGGGTCCTCTAAACTGAGTCCATGCACCAGTCCCCTCCTGGGGTCATTCCCCATCTTTAGACGCAATTCAGTTAAAACAAAATACCAAAACAAACATCTTCCGACAGTTTCCATCACTGGTTTATGGAAGAAACCAGAGACACCAAACAGGGTGCTCACTGGATCTCACAGAGAAAGAGAAGATTCAGGCAAGTTCAACAAGTTGTGATTTGTGGGAATTTTACTATCAAAACGTGATTTTTTTAAAATAAATGTTGCACAAATATAAGGTTTTTGGTAAAAAGTCACAAATTTTTACAAAATTGTATCTTTTTAGCAAAATCATCAAAATATTTTGATGTAGAAAAAAAAAAAAGTCGAGATTTTGTAAATTTGTTGGAAAATTCACGACTTTACAACAAAAAAAGAATTGTGAGTTTTAAGGCAAAGTTGTTATTAGACCGAATTCACAATTTGTGATTTTATGTCAAAAAAATTGGCGAAGTTCATATTTATCAATGAAAAGATGAAAGTGGTCGGCTTTTATGGATTTGCGATAGTCGCAGTTTTACAACAAAAATGTGATTTTCGCAACAAAAACAGTGTATTACACAAAAGTTGGAACTATATGAAAATATTTTGCAACAAAAGTTTTAGTGCATGAATTTTCAATTAAACCAAATCTATTATTAAAATTCATAGTTCACTATGTTATTTTACAGGATTAAGTTGTAATTAATGTCAAAAAGTTTCATATTTTGTAAAAGTTGATATTTTGCTACACAAAGTAGCATTAAGTCAAAAAGTCGCTATTTGGAGAAGTTTTCAGTTTTACAGTAAAATAGAGCAATTAAGCCTTGCTTTAAAAACAAAACGTTATGTTCAAAATGTGCAATTTTATGACAAAATGTATATTATATTATATTATACTATATTATGTTATATTATATTATATTATATTATATTATATTATATTATATGTAGGGGGTGGGACTCGATTAAAAAATTAATCTAATTAATTTGAGGCTTTGTAATTAATTAATCTCGATTTAATTTGAATTTAATCGTATAATATTTTCCCTGGAAATCCAAACCCAGCCAGTCATTTGATCGAGTTTGGGCTGCTGACACCTCCTGCTCGTACTTGGACTGGGACTGCTAGCGCTAACGCTAACCCTACAACCGGGCGGCCATCTTCGATTGTAGAGGTGGTGAGAATTCTCCGACTTTCTGACTCAGAATTCCAACTTCACGGGGCGTTCCAGGGTGTAATTTCCCATTCGTAACTCTGAAATCCCGGCTTACCAGTACAAATGGAACGCAGCACAACATTTCCGGTGGTTTCTGTGGGCAGAAGTGCTTCGGTGGTATGCAAACTCACCACGCTTTTATCAAGACTTCCATCAGTTTTTATTAAAATTAAATTTCCCTTTCATCATTCCCAGAAACGCGCTTTCATCCGATTCCTCCTGTAATCAGTGCATCAGGAAACAGCGCGCTGACAAACGTTCAATTTTTTGTAATTAATTAATCGTAATTAACACGTTAAAGTCACACCCCTAATTATATAACATATGATATTATATTACATTAAATTATATTATACACGGCCTGTTCTCTTGCCATCACCCTGCAGCATCTCATGTGTAGAAATGTCAAACCAAATGTGCCCACACGGACCAGTAAACCTATTGTGGCCTATCTGTACTGGTATCAAGAACCAGTCGCCTTTCTGATTCCCTGATGCTCATCTGCTGCGTTTCTGCTCAACACTGTTCTTCTCCAGGGAGCTGAATTACCTTTGAAGAGAACTTTAGGTGAACCTCGGCTTCATCTGCCAGACTCTTCTTCAGCTGGGCCCAGGCCTCCCCCAGGGTCCTGAGGACAGATAAAAAATTAAAGCGGCAGGAAAATGTATGTCTTCAATATCTCACCCCAAACAGGACCACACACACACACACACACACACACACACACACACACACACACACACACACACACACACACACACACACACACACACATGCAGTCTTGCCTGCACAGATGGGGCTCAGGAGCCACCGGTGCAAAAGTTCACGCACACACCAGGACCGCTAAATCAAGATCCAGCTCAGCTGATGGTGAGGACGTATGGGACATGAGATACGGTCTCATCTACACGTGCAACCTTTCACCACAGTCAGGAGGAGATTCCTTCTGGTTTAAGGTTTTAAGGATGCACATCTCGTATTCTTTCAGTCAGGCGGATATCTGATATTAAAACGGGAAAAAAGAAAAAGGAAATCTGAGGGCAGAAAGCCTCTCTGTGCCTTTTCCAGACGGAGGACTGTAAAACCATAAAACAAACCGCCCAGAAGGCAGATAGTTAAAGGCACGAGGCTTCAGGGTCCAGGACTGAACGCCTTTATGGGGAAGTGGGTCACTTCAAAGTCTCGCTCTGAATGGAAGACATGTGTGGAATTCCCTCACACTGACATCCAAAACATTCCCAACGCTGTCCGAGGAAAGTCTGGCACCTGCGAAGGCTCTCCAACATCCCCATCTGTTTCAAGGGAACTTTCACTCCTGGATACTTGTCTTGACTCTGTCTTAAACCTGGACCCCCCAGCTGTCTGTCCATTTTATTAATTTTATTTTTTTCTTTCCTGTGCTTATGATTAAACATAAAAGTTGCTGTGGTTTTGTGAAGCTTCTTTTAACCATAAAACTCTTCACCTCTGAAACAAGTGAGAATGAAAAACTAAAAATCACTGCCTGTTTGTTGTATATACATATATATATATATATATATATATATATATATATATGTATATACACACATATATGCGTGTGTGTGTACATACACATATATATATATACACACACACACAGAAAATGTGTAAAATATCTCAGGGCTCAGCTGATGGATCACACTGCAGGTGAGCTGACGTCTCTGAAGTCAAAGGATATGAACAGAAGACTTCATCTGTCCCAGTCAGAACCTCTTCATCCCGCTGCCGTCTGGCAGTCGATATGTAGCTGCTGCGGCGGCGGCACAGCGAGGATTAGCTTTATTTGTTCTGTCGATGAGAGCACCGAGTTCATCCTCTCAAAGCAAACAAAAAGCGATTGTTTTGACTTGTTGACTGCTCGTTTGTACACAACTTTGTTTTTGGTCATGTTATTTCTGAGGGTGGCGTTTGGACCACATTTAGACACTTAAACAACTCTGTCAAAATCAGGAGTCCAAGAGGGATGTTTTAGATATAACGTTGGTGACAGAACGCTGGAAGCCCACATCCTTAGTTCAGCTAACGTCTGACGAGCTTCTCTCCAAGGTGTCTTCATCATCGTTAGTCTGAATGAATCAGTCTTGATCTGGCTCCCAGACGCATATGTGTGAGTGTGTAAATATACATATATATACATACACACACACACATATTTATAAAAGAAAAGAATATCAAATCCAGTTTATCTCAATGGGATGTGGAGTTCCTCAGGGTTCGATTCTTGGACCACTGTGATTCAATCAAAGTTCCTTTAACTAAAACCCAAGCAAAGTCTTTTGGGGGGGGTCATCCACGTCTTTCAGACTAAACTACAGGTAACAGTCATGTCTAGAATGTGAAAAGGTCAATTTACAGAGGCGTGATCAAGCTGACAAAATTAACACTCTTAAGAGTGCTTGAGGTAAGAGATAACGGTTTATGTTTGTATTTTTAATGACTGCAAGCTGCAAAAGCTGCACATCTCCAAATGTTAGTTGCGCTCCAAGGATGACAGCTGTCAGCCTCCTGCAGTCCTTCGTCTCCACCGACAGCCACGACAACATACTGGATTTTTATGCAATATTCATCCGCTGCCATGTACTCCCTTCACTCAACATGTGATACAGAGCAGGGTTGGTAGCTATTAAAACAAACAAACAAACCAAAAAAAAGAAAAAAAGAAAAAAAAAAGAAACGCTGTTGCATACCTCCAGGCTACATCTGTACAAAACAAATGGTAAATTCAGGAATAAATAGACGGCTGGGTCTGGTCAGATGGATGAAAACCGAGCAACAAAACAACGATTGTCTCGTCTGACAACAGAGCTGGCCTGATGGAGAGCATAATGAAAGTACTGTGCTGCACTTTTGAGGGTGTGGGCCGGCTGAGCCGACTGGCATAATCTGGATTCTATACGAGACCGGTCCAGCCCACTTTCTGTCACCGTGCTAACGTGGAGAGGAGTCATCTGTGTTCAGCGAACACCGCAGGGGAAGATTAGCCACTTTAAACCTCCATATGTTCGAGTAAAATGCGCTGATCATGCTGCTGTTTGTTGATGCACACGAACTGAAATGATTTCTCTCTGAAACGTAGAACTCGCAGCTGTTTTTGCTGTTGCTGTGCTGTTTGACTGTTTCCTTGAGGAATTTCTTAATAAGAAGTGTTAATTAACAGTGCCCTGGGCGCCTCCACAGCTTCTCGTCTTTGACAGGTCGCGTCCCGCTCAGCTTCCTGTTGCTTTCCAAGTTCTCTTGTCCCTTTGGTGCATCGAACAAAGAGCTGCCCTCTGCATGATCTCCCGTCAGAAGACAGGAGAGAGCAGAGGCTGCAGACTCTTCTGCTCCCTGCAGGGTCCTCCTCGAACCCCCCTGCCCTGATCCAGCCCTCCAACTAACGTGTCTGTGTCCCTCTGCGCTCTCTTAAAAGCTGGTTTGCTGCGGGACTGAGCAGATCAAAGCAGCCCGGTGATTTACAGGAAGGCCGTCCTGTTTCAAACCATCACTGACAGGACCTGCAGGACACAGAATCACAGCGTGACATCTTTACTGGAGGACTGTTTTACGGTGGAGCTGTCTGCTGTCTGGCTAATTAGCTGAAAAATGTGGATCATGAAACCAAATGAACATGAAACCAAGACACTCACAACCAATGGGAAGGCTTATTATGGTTCCATCCACATTAACTGGGATGCAGTTGGGTTCTTTTAAATTAACATATTGAAAGTTTCTTCTTAAAGTCATTTTAGGAATCAGACAGGAGTAGAGGATGGCTCCTTATACAGACTGTATAAGGAGAACTGGACAAATCTCCCTCTGATGTCACCTGTAGTCTTCTGAAGAGTGGTTCTTAGGATGTACTTTATCTCAAAATGTACAAACAGGTGTAAAGATCAAGCTTGAAACATGTCTACGCTCCTTCTGTTACCCAGACCTGGCTACTTCTGCCTTTTAGCTTAGCTCCTGCTAACCTATGATGCTAACTGGAGTTTGGGCGATCTGGACCAAAAACAAAAAATATGAGATAGTAATAGTTTTTGGTCTTTATAGTTAATTTTTATACCATGAGGTGGTATAAATCTGTTGGTTTTGTGCAACATGACACCGCTCACTGAGGAAAAATGGTCCTCAAGGACTCCATGGGTCACATGACCATAGTTATAGTTTGCCCAGTTATTTTAAAGCCAATGCTTTCAACCCAGAATGAGATGTTGATTTATTTTTAATTTATTGTATTTTTCTATCCAAGCAAAAGCAAAAAACTCACTGGCCTCTTCATTAGAGGCACCTGTTCATTGATTTGTTCAGCCAATCACATGGCAGCAACTCTGTGCATTTATCCACGTACATGTAGCCAAGACGACCTGCTCATGGAGAGTAAAGAGGATTAAGTAACTTTAAATGCGGCATGGTTGTTGGTCTGCTGTGACACATATGCAAACAAATGAATCACACTTATTTATCTATTACACCAAATAATTCCTTTAATCACTCCTATAAATCATCACAGTAAATGTAAATGACGCCTTCAGACAGGAAAGAAGTTGCTCCCCGATCTATGAGCAACTTTCATCCCAACAACCTCAACTACATCATCTGGACTGGATCTGGCACCTCTGAACAGCATCTACAACAGAAGGACTGCACAGTCAACACACACACACACACACACACACACACACACACACACACACCACTCCAGCGCAGAACAAAGCGTGTCATGCGTAGCTCTGCGCCTTCCTCCATTAGACTCATTAGCACAAAGTCAGCCTCCCCACGCACATGTGAAGCTCCTGACGGATTAATAACCGTCTTTAGGTTGAGTGGGAGTGAAGAGTTTTACGGAGGGACGGATTAGTTTTAGTATCATCATCGCTAAAGAATCCTAAAATATGCAGAGAGCGGCATAATTCTGTTCTCAGCAATCTAAGGGGGACTTCACGCTCTTTTCAGTTTTCAGCATGAGCTTCTGAAGAAAAAACACACATTGATGACATTCAGTCATGTGATTGACAGGCTGCTCTGAGACGGACAGCTGGAAGGTCGTGTGAGGAGCCGCTCGCGGTCACTCACCCCTCCTCCTGGCCGGCTAGAGGGATCTGGGAGAGCTTGGAGAGGTTCTTGGCGTACTCTTCTTCTATCTTTATCCTGAAAGGGAAGTAGAAAGTTCGATTAGCACACAGACTTTTTTGTGCAACTCGAGTGCATTTCCTGGTGTTGTGCAATGCGTTGATGCGCTTGAATGGGTGGAAAAGAAAAGAGGAAAATATTTTTGTTTTATAATGGCACATGTGGTTTTCATGGTAACCAGAATGTGTTTGGGAAAAAAAAAGAAAAGGAAGGACAGGAATGGAAAGATGACAAGTTGAAGCGCAGTCACCTTTCTCGTACGAACTCGGCCATCTCTTTCTGCATCTGTTTGCTCTTCAGCTGTTTCTGCAGCAAAACCTCGAATCCAGTGATGTAGCCGTTGCCCTGGGGATCCTTCCTGTCAGCCTGCAGCATGTGCAGCAAGCACACGAGAACGGATCAAAACTACGCAACAGAAACTGCACGTGCATGCATGACACCTGCAGGACTGCTGTTCTGTAAAAGTCTGATACAGCGGCACAGACGGACTGCAGGGGGCGCTCATTTTACAACAAAAACAAAAGTCGCAATTTTACAACAGAATGTTTTTGGTTTTTTTTTTTGTTAAAAAAAAAAGAAAAAAATGCCATTGTGTGAAATTTGAGATTTTATGACAAAAATACTGTAGAATTCCTGATTTTACCAAAAAGGGTTGTCATGGTAGAAAAAAAATCTGCAGTTTTCTGAGCCGTAGCCTAGAAATCTAAACGCACCACTACTGTAGCTACCCTCGGTTGAAGCTCATCAATTATTCCCAAACGTTTTCAGGAACCAATCAGATCAGCCGATCCTTGTAGAGAGTCTTCTAGAGTCTAATGATTACTATCCAGACAGAATGAACCGTTATGTTTTTCAAAGATTTAGTCGAATGCTTGAACACACGTTTATTCTCAAATTCTGCGCACAATAACAACAACAATCACTGGACTATTTTTTTTGTTTTTGACTCTAGTGGCCTTATTTACTGTCAGGAGAGACAGGAAGGCGGCGCAGAGAGAACGGGGGAGACATGCACATGGACGCCTGCTGGAACTGCCAGGCTTTGCCTCACTTTGAATTTGTCACCTTGTTCGTTGCTCTGATTGGTTGAAGTGCTAGCCAACTGCATGCAGAGGCAGTTTGGCGTCGCCTCCTGGGCGAGGAAGTCCCATGTCTCGTTTTCAGACTCTACATCGATCTGGATGCGAGTCTGATCTATCCGACTAATAAGAGTCATAATTTCAAGTAAAAAAAAGTTTTTTTTACTTTTGCAAAAGTCAATATTTTATAACAAGATTTTTTTTTCTATATGAAGAAAAAAAGTAACGCTTTTAACATAAAAGAATTGTGTGCAATCCTACAAAAGTTGCGTTTTTTTTTTTGTTTTTAAAAAAAAAGATGTTGTAAAAACACTAAATTTTTGTCGTGTTGTTTTGTCAATTTCATGATTTTACAACAAAAAGCCGTCATCTAAAATCAAAAACTTGGGACTTTGGGACAAACAAAATTTGCAATTTCACAGAAAAAAAAGTTGCCGTTTTAGTGATAGTTCCACGTCCAAAACTTGTGATTCTGTAAAAGTCGATACCCCAATGACATAATGTGATCATGTGATCATAGAACATAAAGTTGCAGTAATACATAATTTGCAAATTTGCGTATCGTGACAAAGTCATAATCTTATGTCAAAAAGTCGCATTTATTCCCGGAGCCCTTGTAGGAAGCGGTGACACCTCAGCATCTTTACACTGAACATCTAACCCTGTAACTCCACACGGTAGGCAGTAAACGGGTTACTTGGACCCACGGAAACAAATTGAATAAAAAGCTCATATGGACTGAAATTCTGCCAGCTGGCTCGCGGAGCAGCAGCTGGGTTCGAGCGCTGTGTTATCCTCCCGTGCTGAGCGCTGGATCTTATCAAAGCCAGAGCTGATCGTCGGTTTGCTGTGGAGTCGAGATGAGATGAAAACGGAGTTGTGTTGAAAGATGAAAAGAATCCGGTGTTGATTTTGTTCTCACGGACTTGCAGAGATGTTCATGCAGACATCCAAGTCTTTCTTTAGTGAAAATCTTGTTTTAATTCCCCTCACTTTTTTGTTGGTTTTGACACAAAAAGTCCATAAAAACTGTGTAATATTGTAAAAACTAAGATAAGCCACAGTATGGACCAAACCACAGCTGCGAAGATACAATAGTTGATGGAAATGAATCGACTTCCTACAAAGCTTCCTTCAGATTTCCTTTAAATGAAGTTGAAACTGATATTTTCATGTAAAAAGCTCCTTTGTGCTGCTTTAAGCTGCTTATTTGTGAATGTAGCTCTGTACTACAGAGCTTTAACAAAGAGTAAATCCCTTACTCATGTTGCTGTGCAGCTTTTGCCTTTACAAACTAAAACTTCCTTCAGATTAACGCAACTATTTAACGATACCATGTACTTGAAGGAGGACATCAAATCCCTTCCAGTCTGTCTTTGAGGGACATTGTTTCAAACTATTTTGATAATTTTTCTCAAGAATTTGTGGAGATCTTCCACCCTCCGCTGCTCACCTGTTTGAAACAAAATCCTTATTTTTAACTTTAGTCTGCTTAACTTTTGTCAATAAATTGCCACAGAACTGATTTATTTTGAAATGTCTTTTAAATTCCCAAATAAACCCAACTGTGTCTGCGTTGAGGACGGATAGTGACTGATTCAATTGGGAATGACTGGATTACAGATGAATTGTGATTAACTGGGTTTAACTTGAATTAATTGGATTACACGATTGGATTGGAATGGAAAGCATTTATTTGGGCGTGTTTGTGTTCCTTATGAGCTTTTATGGAGGGAGGGTCTTAGCAGGTTTAGCTTTTCTATGCTTGTTGAAGTAGGGGCCACGGGGCTGAAATCAGCTAACACTGGAGGGTTTCCATTAGCGGGGTTCACTTTGGTTTTCCAGGACTGTCTCCATTACCAAGAACACCAATGGCGCCAAGACGAGCCCCTGCTATGGGTGAGGTCACTGCTGGGTGGGAGGGGGACGTTAACTTGGTCCTGATTGGCTATGCTGTCATTGGGAGATGACGTAGCGCCCTCTCAATCTTTTGTGCGAGGTGAATCCACCTTAGTGTCAAAACCATAAAGCCTGGTTTCATGTTCCTGTGTAGCAAGTATGCACTTAAGCTACTCACGGGACCTATGCTGTCTTCTTCCTTTAAGTAGCTCAGACGTAGAGATAATAAAGTATATCTTGCGCTAGTTGGAGCTGATAAATGTTCTACTCATTCCATCCAAATGGAAAACGACAAAGAAGAAGTTACGGTGGGAAATACCAATGAAGATCTACGAACAAAGATCCATACGAATCTACGAAGTGGACCAATCACATTTGTTATGGACAACATCAAACAGAAGTGGAGACATGATGGCCCTGTTAAAATCCCAGATCACTAGTTTTACCCAGAATCCCCACTGGTGGAAACACACCTGTTTTTACCTGCTCATGGAAACCTGCCGCCTGCTGGAATAAACTTACCCAGAAGTAGTCGCAGTAGCTCCATTCGTTGGGTTTCAGCAGCTGCTGCTCAGACATGCAGGCCACCGAGGGGAACGTCACACAGTTGATCTGTAGGACAGAAGAAAACAGGAGGACCCACAGGACGAGCTGTGTGATGAGGCAGGTCGCAGGATGTTTGAAGCCACATTAATAAGGCACCGCTAGCGTTCCATGCCCGTCATTTACTGTTGGTATTCCTAACAGCCTCCACACTGTTGCTCTGGCAACAGTCTCATCTCTACAGTTCACACAGAACACACCAAGCAAAAGAAAAAAAGACATTTCCAATCGAGCCAACATTGTTCATCCTCTTTCCTCTGTGTCCTTGGGGACGGGATTGTCAATGCAGGGATTTTTGTTGTTCTCTGTTTTCAGGAGGGGGAGGGGGGTGTTTCACTTTCAAGCAATCAAGAAAATGGATACCCAAATATTGGCTTAATTATCTTGCCGCAGTTAATTGTCAGCAGAAGTGATGTTGAATGTGTTCCCCGCTGTGAAGCACTCAGGGATAACGCTCCAGAGGCCTGGACGCGATGCATAACACTCTGCTGCTAAGTGCCTTTGTGGCCTTTCTTTGAACTTCTACGCTGGTAACGTTTGAACAAAGACCACCGACCCTCCACACGTTCACACCAGATATCTCTCTGATCTCACAGCTGTGTTGGTAAATCATGGTCTCCACCTTTAACTAAACAAGTCATCTCCCTCAACAATAGACCCAGTTCACGCCGCCGGTTTCTTCCACCTGTGTGCCGCCTGTATTTCACTCAGATGTGCTGCGTGAAACGAGCGGAGGTTGGAAACGGCGGAAAAGTTTGACTTAGGGGGTAGTAACAGAGATGTGATGGGGGGGAAGTGAAGGCTGTGTGTGTTGACAAAGTGGAATTCTGCCTGTCTGATCACCGTTCACTTCACAATTCCAGCTAACAGCTTTCTAAAACTAAACCAAGCCTAATGTACACATCCAAAAGAATAAGTAAAAAAGTAAATAAACCACCAGGTGAATGTGACAGTTACACCAAAATATATGGAATAATGAACATTTGTAAATATTTATGATTTCTGTTGTTAAGTTAATATGGATTTGAATATATTCTCCCATACATATATATATATATAAACTGACTTTCCACCTGAAAATAGTTCACGCCATTAGAGAGCGTGACCACAAAGCCAAGATCATGACATAAACCTGATGTAGAGGTCTTGGAAATAGTCCTACACAAACACACACACACACACACACACACACAAATTGAGAAAATGAAAAAACAAGTCCAACATATTTTAACAGTTCAGGCTA
>JBAMYA010000011.1:11707789-11723052 GCA_037176975.1 Arrhamphus sclerolepis | reverse complement strand
GCTTTTGCTGACTGATGTAGACTCTGAAAACAATCCATAGTGCCTCCTCATCCAGGAGGCGGGACCAACTGTTGCTTCTCAAACTGTTTCTACACGTAGCTGATTAGAGCTGCAACCAGTCAGAGCAATGAAGAAGGTGATGGACTCAAAGAGACACAAACTAGTCCACAGGAGAGTTTAGTGAAGAGACGACAACGTGATGAAAATGGAATCCAACGATTGTTGCTGGTTTTTGCAGCAGAACTGCAGAGTAACCGAGCGCTCAAACACCCAACTAATATCTTAAAAAGAAGGTTAATGTCTGTAACACAGCTGGCTACAGATGATGTCGACAGATATGTACATATTAATGTTCAGATTACTTAATGAATAGCTTCCTTTATCTAAAGAGAAAATGAGATGGACCTCATCCACCACCATCCCTACGAGCCTGTGATGGAATTCAAAGACTTTAATTAACCGTAGATGACAAAGCTGATTCAAACGGCTGCTGTTTACCATCCACACTGCAACGTCTCAGCTCTGTCTTCATCACATTAACCCCTCTCAGAGACGCTCTACAAGGATAGACTGCTCTGATTGGCTCTCGAAGACTTTGTTTTGGAGCCAGCACCTAGGGGTCCGTCGAGGAATTGCAACGAAATGCACTTCTTGGATGAGTTCCAGCCAGAAGTGAGATGGTTGCTGCTGGGTCAAAACAGGCCACAGGCCTCACATGCCTAAATTCAAGCTGGGTCAAGTTCATGATCTTCGGGACATGTTTCTTTTGCCGTAAGTGACAAAAGAAACCCCGATTAGACTTATACGTGGCCGCTATCTGGGTAGGAGGAAGCATGTCCTCAGAGTTTCCTCACTTTAGCATTTTGGTCTAGTTTTTTCAAGTATTCCAAGCGTTGTGCTGCAAATAGGTGAAACAGGTTATGTTTTTACCATTTTTTTGTTGTTATTGTTTATTCAATTGTACGCATCTGTGAGCCAGATCAATACACATTAAAAGCGCTGACATAAAGCTAAAAAATAAATTTAATATCTGATATGAGTAGTAATGTGATGTACCAAACCCCAGGGTCGTCAGAACAGATAAAACGAAATAACAAGTCAGATAAAATGTTTGAAAAAAAATGATGCCTATGAGACATCTGCACTCCAAACAGCCTGAACTTGTTTTTCTGCAGCTTGCGTGTAGAAGCTGCGTGCAGACGAGCTTCCTCGCCCTCCGCTTTTTGATTGACTTGCTCCGCGGTGCTGCCGGGTCGTTTCAAGAGTTCACTTAGTTTTTTTCTTGAGCATGCGGGGATTTCAATAAAGTCAAGTACGCTGATAAACCCTGCTTGATTACATTAGAGTTTCATAACTGTTTCCCCTCACAGCTCCTGGGCGTCTGGCACATCCTCAGCTCACATCACTCTTATATCCATATATTCTTCATGATCTGAGCCCTGCGTTCTGTCACACAGCCTCCTGAAATTGGGTAATAATACAAATTGCTTCACAGCTCAGCCAGTGCAATAAATTTCTTTTTTCCCTCCGAAAGTAGAGCTGCGGAGATGTGGTCACCTTGGCAGACTGGGATTTGTCAGGAAATGCTTTGCCTTACAAACCAACAAGCTGGAGACTCTGCATTACAGAGCAGAATAAATCAGAAGAGACATGTAGTACAGAAACACTTTATCTGTGCCAGAAGAGGCAGAATCAGAGAGTTAAACCGTCTCCTGCTCTCTTTGAACAAGTTTTGGAAGTAAAGGAGTTGGAACTGTATTAAATAACAGAGAGTTGGAAGGTAATTGAGGACATAGATCAATAATATCTAGGGGGTTGTTCTCATTACGGAGATACCCAGACAGTTTCGAAAGTTATAGCTCAATGATGATGAATCTGGAGAGGGAGGCGGAGAGAAAGGGAGCAATGAGATCTAAAAATTTAACAAACGAGACCCATTTCCTTTCCCCGTCTGTCTCATCGCAGCCTCGTATCAAACCTCCGGATGTGGCAGGTGGTTTGGCCGTCTCACATTTCAAAATGTCAGATATCTGTGCTTAAAAATGGGAGCCCGACGGCTTCCCGAGCACTGATTTCCCAGCGGATTGGCAGTCTCGACACGCATGGGCGTCTGTGAGTGTTTTAACAGTCAACCCACCCACCCAATCACCCATCTTTGCTCCCAAACGGCACCCGGCTCCATAACACAGCCCCTTCTCCTCCTTCAAGAATGCTTTGTTTCTGCTTCTGTCACTTTTTAGCGAAGCAAAAAAAAAAAAAAAAAAAAGCATCTTGTGGGATTAAATGGAGTAATTTCATGAAATGTTTACACACAGCCTGAGCCACGAGTGAAGAATGTGGAGTCGATGGAGCTGGAGTCAGCTGCGAATCTGAAATGGTATCTCTTCCCCAGCAGGGTGGAAATTGGAGGGCTGCATTAAAGCTGATAGAGTTTGTTTCAGGGGAGCGGTTACTTTTCTACCTGTTTATCCCCGAGGGGCTCGGTGTGGAGAGGCAGAGCTGACTTTTCTGCTCATTCACACACATAGATAACCACCCACATGTGTGAGCACACATCACCCTCAGAGCCCAACTTCCACCTGTGATCTTACTACTGATTGTAGCGCATCGTAATATCAAGCAAATACAACTTTTTTTTGTTCACTGTTCCATTGTTTATTTAACAAAATTAATGGCAAAAACAAAACTAATGTGGGCAGTACCAAGTATCCCCTTAGTTCCTCAATAGGATTTAAATGTACACCATGCAAGGTTGTGCTCTTTAGCACCCTCTCTGGTTGAGAAGAGTAACTGTCTGTTACCACCTTTGTGAATATTGTTACTATTGAAGGCGGCCATATTACCTCATCTACTGGCTTCTATCACAAAAAACACTATGAACCAGTGAGAAGCAAGGCGAGGACACCATCTGACCAGCAGATGACTCAGCTCCCAGCTCCCACCAGCGAGTTTAAGCCGCTCCAACACTGACTCGTGTACACATTCAGTAAGGTAGGTTGCATAATCATCGCTCCCTTACAAATAAATCATCACAGACCCCAGTGAGCAAAATCAGAAGAAGACCAAACAAGTAAGGTTTGTTTGGAAAAAGCATGACGTGTTTGGAGAAAACTGCAGGTTGTACATAAGTGAATGCATAAAAACCTCAATAGACTGAAGCAATATTGAAAAAAAGGATGGACACAACCACTGAGGAGGCTGATAAAGTTATACAGGAAAAAAATTACTTTTTGTTACTGCAGCTAGATCTACTTCCTGGGGGTACTTAGTATTGTTCCTGTCCTTTCTTCCCATTCTGGCTTCATTTTTATTAAATAAATAGCAGAACATTAAAAACAAAAGTGTCATATGTTGTTTTTTATCTGCGGTTGTACTTGGCTAATACTGAAGCCCATTATAATGCGTTTATTATGTCTCTACACAATAAAAGACGGCTCCAAACATGTGCATGGGTGTAAGTGCTGAACCGTAATCCAGTTTAGATGCTCGGACGTGAGCTGGTTTCGAACTCTGCAAAAGTAACACGTTAGGCAGTGATTTTCTACACATGCTTCCTGCCTTTCAGACCTGCAGCTGGACTGGAACAGCTGAACCTCACCAGTCAGCAGCCCATCAGTACAAAGAAAAAGGAGGAACCGTTCTCATGCCGACGTCCTCCTACGCTGGATTTGGAGTCCCTCTGTGGGGATATTCATGGTTTCTGAGTGACAGCAGGTAACAGATTAAGTCACAGGTGTCAAACTCTATTTCATCCTTGGCCACTTCATCACCATGGTTACCATTTAAGAGTCTTTTTTCTTCTTCTTTACTTTCTCAACCAGATATGTTTTCAGCTTTTCTGCCAGTTCCTGGACTTGGTTGTAAAAAGTAAAAAAAAAAAAATCACAAAAATGTAAAACTTTTATCATTAAATTGAGGCTTGTGTACTAAAATTGCAATTTTTTCTGATATTTTCCATTTTTTCTTTCAGTTTTTAACTAAAAAAATAGAATTTTTGTTTGGAAACATTTTGCAACTTTTGTAGTATGTATAAGTTCAACTTTTTGTCCTAAAATAACTTTTTTTTTAACATAAAATTGTTAACAAATTACAAAACAAAACCAAAAAAAACTGTTTAGACAAAGAATTGCATCTTTTTTATTTCACAATCTTTTGCACACGTTTGACCACAGTGGCAGCGTGCTGAGGCGTCCCGCTGACATTCAGTGATTAGCGGCAGCAGGTTCTCCTGCATAGCTCTGCCTACTTCCGGCTGACTTGTGAGGGACCTGAGGACTCCTGAGGACAGCAGCGTAGCGGTCGGCGCCGCCCTGTTTGTGACGCCACTTTATAGAAGCATCACCAGCCCATCACATCGCTACAGGGAAACAAGTAACTATTCTCATTTATACTGACTCCTACGCAGGATTCAGAGTCACTCTACAGGCCACAATCACTTTAGAGCCAGAAATTAACTTAACACGCATGTTTTTGTTCTGTGGGAGGAAGCTGGAGTAGCTGCAGAAAACCCTTGCAAGCACAGAGGGAACATTCAAACTCCTCACTTAAAGGCCCCAGCTGGGATCTGAAATGGAAACCTTCTAGCTGTGAGTGCTAATCACTGTGTTGCCCCACCTGAATTCAGCCCACTTTAGTCTTGTTTACGTGTGGAGACGTAGGGCGGAGGAAAAGCGGCAGGTGAGACAGTGCGGCGCAGCTGCAGCTTAATGGTTGTTGGCCTCTCTGTGTTTTTGTGCAGTCGTGTACGAGGCCCTGCATCACTCCACACCTGCAGCAGCGAAGTCTGCGCTGCTTACAGCATAATGAAGCTCAAAGAAAGACGAACCCCAGACTCAGGGTCCCCTCTGAACCTGTTGGGTTGAGGGGACGGGAAGAGACGAGCACTGGGCAGGCCAGTAACAGCTTAAAAACCTGAAGCACCTGCAGGGTTTATTCTGGAAAGGAGGTTCAGTAAACTCTGAGTTAAAATGCCAACTCAGAGCCAAAAAAGCCTGATGAGATACTTCTGAGTCTCTGGTTTCAAATGAGCCATTTAGAGTCAGTTCTGTCAGCTCTGAGTTACCAGAGGTATTAAAAGACATCATTAATGGAGCTGTGACCATGAATCACCATGGTAACGTCAACTAAACGGTAGAGATCTTCCTACTTTTCTTAGTTAGAATTAGAGGTTTTATTGCAGTCATATAGTCACAAAGTAACAAGGAAAGAGAGTTGGCGTGGGAGGGATAGCAGTGAATGACATCACAGTGAAAGCGAGTGAATGGGCCATTTGAATATTTAATGACTGTTATAATAACTCATGTGTCACTTATTCCACCTAAGATTCACTTTTTATGCAACAGAACCTCAGAAGCAGTTGAAGATAAAGTATTAAAACATAAAAAAATTCAGACAGGTAGCTCGAACGTAACGGGGTCGTGGTTGTCACTCACTTTAATAACATTTTGCTCGAGCAGAGCTTTGATGGGAACGTGGGTGCCATCAGTAAATCCAATCATACTGGGAGATCCCACGGGAAAATTCCTTTTATTACAGAGGTGGGAGCAGGATGCTTTTAAAAATGTTGTCGCCTGATCATGTAGGCTACCTGAAAGGCTGAGAACTTCTTTGGTGGTGGCTCTTATGAGCATGTGGCCAGGATGTAGGGGTTCAACACTGAGGTCATGTGACTTCCTCATTTCCAATAGAGGTTTAAATACTTTGTTCAAATTTAAACCTAAGCCAAACTCATTGTTTAGTTTAGTTTAGTTTATTGGCTCACTATGTTGTGGATAATCCCAATTAATTGACTGCATCAATGGCAGTAAAAAGGGGCAGCTTTAGCCAACATGGCTAATGTCCTGCTGTAGTCCCCGGCCAGATGACGATAGGCACCCTAAAAAATAACAACAGCATATTTTACACATTGATTAAAAGGGAGGGTTAAAACAGCTAAGAAACAAGATAATCAATAAAAATGAGACAAAACAGTGAAGCACACGACAGCACATGGAAACATACAACGCAGCACATACACCATACCAGTAATCAGAACACGCAACACTAGACAGACATCACATAGACAGGCAGCGTGACCAGGACACAATAACATACAGCCATATGTTAGTGTGTGCAAGTGTAATTGCTGACAAACCATGTTTTTAGTTTGGCTGTAAAAGTGTGGTATGTATGTGTCTTTAATATGGTGGCAAGTGAGTTCCAGTTTTGCTTTGCTTTAACAGAAATTGACCAAATGTACTTTTCCTGAAAGGGACTATTAAAAGTCATTGTATTTCTTATGTATTTAAAATTTACGAGATTAAACCTGATTCTTTGACTTACTTATTTCTTATTGCAGCAGAAAATGAAGTTAGTGCTGTTTACCTACTGGACAGGTTTCACCTGACTCCCTAGATATGCAAGGTTGAGTGTCATCTGACTATTAATGGAAATATATTGCATGATGCCAAAAACTATTAGCTCATGTAAGTGTGTGCAGGATGAATATTACTGGTCCAAGCACAGAACCCTGAGGAACACCTTAACTAAGTCTGTAATGTGAGACTTTAGTAATCGAATAGAGAGGGCATGTTAAAAAGAAAATTATTCAGGATAAGATAAACCTTTTCTCATCTGAGTTCTTCTAAGAGCAAGTTTCAACAGCCAAAGTTCGGCCGTATGATCCCCTCCTGCAGGTGGCGAAGCCACAGAAGGGCACACCCAGTCAACGGGCTGCAGGATGGCGTGGGCGTACCAAGTCCAGGCACGACATCAACATCAAGCTCCCGCTTTCCCAGTATCCCTGAGAGTCGACTGAACTGAACATCCAGCCTGTCACCGTCTTTCCCCAGACAACATAACTGTTTCACACATGTCCAACCAGGAAAAGGCCTTAAGGCAGAGCCAGGACATGCTGGAAAGGTCATCATATAACACCTTTACTCTTAACCATATCCAACTGGAACCTTTGCTCACATTTGTGAGCAGAGGCGGACCATAGTGCACCTGTGAGAGAGATTCCTGAACCAATAGGTTGAGATAAGGGAGCCACTAATTTGAGGTGAGAAGAAATGATTTTAGAAAGAGCAAACTTAGCTGAAAGGATTTTGAACTTCAGTAATCTGCAAACAACATTGAAGCAGCAGTGCCAATTTTCCCCTTTATAAGTTTTGCTGCATGTAAATGAGTCCGGTTCCTTTTAATAAGGGGGAAACCAGCTAACAGGATCCACTGATTTCAGTAGATGGCGAGCCTCCCAGTTAATCCCCTACAGCTCCAGTGAACTAAATGGCAAAGCTCTCAGCTTTGTGGTGGGAAAGTACAGACCAATGCTTAACACTGACTCCGACTTACCTCAGATTGAGGAAACTGAGGATTACTTGTTCTGCTGACTTGATCAAAACAAACTTTGCTTTGTTAGTTTCCCCTTGAAATCTCAGAGTTACTGGAATGAAGGATTAAGTCAATTTCAAGAGAAACTGAATTATATTAAAGGGCCCAGTTTATGTTAATTCTATTTTCAATGTACTTCCCAAAGAAGAGGCTCTTTGTTTAAATGGAGCCCAATAAGTGAAGTACAGAGCGTCTGCGTATCTGTGGTTATAAAAGGAAACAACTGCGTCGCTTCCATTTTTTGAGTGAAAACCATAGACTGTATATTACTGGACAAAGAACCCATGATTCCGCGACTGATTTTGAAATTGTGACTACTTGGTGGATCGTTTGCCCGTTTTTGTTGGCGGAAGTCTCAACTGCAGTCCAGCACTTTTGTTCTGTGACCTCAGGTCCCACTGGTAAGTGTTTCAGAGGTGGAACACTTCTAAGTTCTGACTGTTTCCCTGAAAGTTTTCACATCACATGAGAATCGCACGGTAATAAAACATGCTTTTGTACCACGATGGGCGAATTGCCAAACATTCAGAGCTTTTATTGTAGAATAAATACACAAATCCTGAAAATGGTCTTATCTCACAATGATGAAGAATCCTTTAATACATTCCTGGATCCAGACAGTGATCCAGATCCAGGTTATGGTAACCACGGTTTACACCAAGAACCAAAAAACATTCTAACTTCCATAATGCAGAAATAAGAAAAGATGAAGCTCCTCGACTGACCACTAGGGGCTGACCTCCACTGACCCGCTGACTCCCAAAAAGTGATCGTCATCACATTTGCTGCTTAGGACTTCTGAGCTGAAGGACCAAGCGGAGCCTGGAAGGGTTCGACTGACATCCAGCTCAGGGGTCAAACTCAATTTCATCTGGGGCCACATCATCACCATGGTTACTGTTAAAGGGTCGATTACTCTTTTCTTTGTCAAAAACAGACATTTTCATTTAAAAAACATGTTTTAAAATTGTGATTTTTTTTTCACATCTTTCATTTATAAAGTGCCTTTTTTTCTTCAAAAATCCCAAACTTGATCATAACTTTTGTCCTAAAATCACATTTTTGTCTTGAAAAATCACAAATAAAAAAAGAACGTAAGTTTTGAATTTTGCAAGATTGAGACTTTTATTTTTAACAACAAAAATTTTTCATTGTACAATCTGAAAAGTCATTAAATCATAACTCTTATAACCTAAAATGACAAGTTTTTAGCTCGAAATCTTTTTTAGAACACAAAATTACAAGTCCTAAGATTGCAATTTTTTCTGTAATTTCAACTTTTTGTCCGAAATCATGAATTTTTCATCATTATTATTTCAAACCAGCCTGCTGTTCCTTTAATCTCAGTGGAATGTCCCAGAATCTGGCAAAATATTGTTCAGATGTATAGTATCAAATACATCCCTGTGATCTCACAGTGCTTTTTACTTTCATAATAATGCACTCTGCATAGCAGATCAAAGTCATTTTCTGTATAAATGGCTGCATAATTAATCTTTACAGGTTCTTAAGGACTTTAGAAATAGAGTGAAGATTGGATATGAAGTCTAAAATACCTGAATAAAGAGCAGGAGTCAATTAAAGCTATTGAAGGAGGTTAATGGGATCAAGAAAAGTGAATCACAACAGTTGCATTGCTTGCAAAAAAAAAATAAAAAATCAAAATAATTAGTGAAATTATGCTTTCAGGTTCTGAAGAGCTGAGAGAGACTGCAGAGGCTTGTAGTTATTCTCACAGGGCTCATAGTTTGTAATGCAAACGTTCTCAAAAGCCACAACGTACCTCCATGGACAATCTAACCTTTTAATACTTCTTAAACAGCAGAATTGCGTGCACCTGCCTCTGTTTTTTAAAACGATGACTCACATGCCTCCGCAAGCGACCAATTATTCCTAATTAGCATAGGTAAACACTTTGTAATTCCCGTAATGAGGCCAGGTGCATGCAAACGGCACACGGAACAAGTGCAGTCTTTTGCGCCAGTGGCGGTGGCGTGGCGATAAACCAGCAGCAGTAAATACGCCATTGTCTGAGCAGAGCAAGGATGCAGAAGTAGGCTTACTGTGGGCCTATAATTAAAGGGAACGATCAATAATTAATGGATGGCATCGTTCCCAGTTACCATAATTGATCTGAACTGAAGTGTTATTGGAGTTTTCGTGAGAACACTTGGTGAATGACACCCACTGTTATTGAAGAAAAGATTCATTAACGTAACATTGAGATCATATGCAATGTAAAGCTTTGAAAGTTGTCAGTTTGAAGTTTTTCTTTGACACAAGAAAGATGACGTCATCATTAAGTTGGCAGAAACGAAACTAAAACAGAGCAGTGTTAAGGGTGAAGAAAAAGTACACCGTCACAGCTTACCTGGGAGTTAGGGGTTAACTTGAGCAACTACGACTGCCTTTACACCGCTTTGAGGTGTGTGGTAACACAATGCTTAGAGGAAAGACATCAGCCATGGTTTTAGAGAGCCAATGTTTCCAGCCCATCAGTCTGTGGATGGTTATAAAACCATTTTCATAATTCCGGCTGTACGACTATTAGAGTCTTAAGAGATTAATATAAGTCACATTACACAACATGAAATCGGTAGATAATTAATTTACAGCATGTTACTGTGCAACTGAATCGTGGTTACGACAGAAGTAAATCTGAACGTTTTAAGCTCTAAACGCAGCATTGCCACGTCATTAGCAGGCTGCTGCTAATGTGCTAATACACTCATGACTCTAAAGTTAGCTTTGTCGTAGTGGTGTTCATGTGCTTTGAAAAGAAAAGAAATAAAAACAAGACAATGAAGTGTCTTTCTTCTTTATTTGAGTTGCACATTCTTCTTCCTGTTTCTCTGTTCTATCTGTCTCCTCCCTTGATTGTGCATCTTTCATCTGTGATGGCCACTATTGCACAGTGTGAACCTTATATTAGAGCTGATAAGGACCAGATTTTTTTTCCCATGATGACCTGGTATGATATGTGCTTTCCTTTTCAAATTCTGTGCACGTTTTGTATTTTAAATGCAAGTGAATGCAGGTGCAGCTGAAAAAAATGAGACAAGATATCGCTGGAAAGAGCATCCAAACTGATACTTGCACCTTACATCTTCTGAGAACTTTCACCTTTCACACATTCAGTATCTCTAGCTGAGGTCAAAGGTTATTTCCCATCAGCTATTGTCCTGATAGATGTGCCCCGCAAGGACGGTCCCCCCGTTTATTACCGTCAGCCTTGGTGACTCTCACAGCCAATCCACTTTAATACAGCCAAAGAAATTGACACAGCAGTAGTGACGCTAGTGAAATGTCTCCTCCTCAACTGCCACCCTCCACTTTGAGCGGCTATTGTGTTCACCCCGGTCATATAAATCAGATGAACTGGAGGAGGACCAGGGAGGGAGGGAGTGGAGGAGGAATGGAATGAAAGAGCAACAAAGCAAAATGGGTCTTATGGCCAAAACGTCCTCCTCAAGGTCTTCAGGGCGATTGGGTTGTTGTGAGAAGGATGGGACTCAGAGACTCAGAGAAACGAGGGGCCACAATGTCCATTTGTGTGTCATTTTCTCCAAGGAATATTTTTTTATTTATTCAGTTTGTCAAAGGAACATAAGAATTTCACTCTCTTATAGTGAAATATACAAAATTCAAGGTTTTGCATAATTTTGGATAGATTGTCCTACATTGAAGAGCTGGCAGCTTGTCACTAAGAAATTCATGACCGCAGCTCGATTTCCATGAGTTTCCCCACTTTGTCATTCTATTTTTAATCTGCATTCCCATGCATGAGTGTAATCAGTTTCTTGTAACCACCAGAGGACATCTGTCCCACCTACCATTTATTCTTATTGATGTGAGAGGAGGTGTGATGCAACACGGCCACGATGGACGAACCAGCCGGAAGGTCAGTAATGATGGTAAATGTGAGCGTTTTTAAGTCAAAAGAAAAAAAAAATCAATATAATGAGAAGACATTTAGAAAAAAAAACATTGAGGAATTTGTTTCGTAGTTGTTGTTTTTTTACTAGATTCTTTACATTTCATTGACTTGCTAAAGGTGCATCTGACTTGTTCAGTTATGTTTGCAGAGTGAGAATGACATTTTGAGACTTTGATTTACATTTTCAAGCCCTTCCAGCCTGTTGACTCCAATCAAATAGTGCAAACAAATCATAGTTCGATGGTACAATTACAACACTTTTTTAGAAATACTGTTTGGCAAAGTTATGTGCTCTTTTTCTGGCATTCTCTTGGAATATTGATGAGAACACATTCAGTGATGTTTGTGTCCTATGCCTCCAAGAAAACTTCACAGATTTCCTTGTATAATCTATAAACCCACTCTTATATAAGTGCCCCCACAACTTTGCCCAAAAAGTAAATAAAATGAATCCTAAACCTTTTCATTTTTCTCAGCAATCTCAATAACTTTCAGTTTTTAATTCAGTTTAAAAGATTCTGTGTATGACAGCTTCTTGGATCTTTATAATTATGTTGTAGCGTCATGTCACAGTACATGCTAAAGCCAACATTATGCTATAGCGTCTTTCTCATCCAGGGATTACTCAAGGCACTTTTACAATTCAAGCAATTTTCTCTCACTGCCACACACACATAAACTAGACTGACCAATTTAATTAACCAAATTACTCATATAATAATTACTTTTATTTCTAAAAATGCTAAAAGTTCATGAGAGTTTATGTATGTAAATTGCACCTACGCAGAATTTTGTCATCATCATGGTAGGAACTAGTTTTGCCCAATGTCACCATTGTAGGACCCAGTATCACCATAGTAGGAACCAGCATCAACATAGTAGGAACCAGCATCATCATAGCAGGAACCAGTATCACCATGGTAGGACCCAGTATCACCCAGTATGACCATGGCAGGACTCAACATTACCATGGAAGGACCCAGCATCATCATAGAAGGAACCAGCATCATCATAGTAGGAACCAGCATCATCATAGTAGGAACCAGCATCATCATAGCAGGAACTAGCATCACCATGGTAGGACCCAGTATCACCCAGTATGACCATGGCAGGACTCAACATTAAAATGGAAGGACCCAGCATCATCATAGTAGGAACCAGCATCATCATAGCAGGAACCAGCATCACCATGGTAGAACCCAGTATCATCCAGTATGACCATGGCAGGACTCAACATTACCATGGAAGGACCCAGCATCACCATAGTAGGACCCAACATCACCACTGTAGGACCCAGCATCATCATAGTAGGACCCAACATCACAATGGTAGAACCCAACATGGTAGGGCCCAACATCACCACTGTAGGACCCAACATCATCATAGTAGAACCCAACATCACAATGGTAGAACCCAACATCATCATGGTAGGACCCAGCATCACCATAGTAGGACCCAGTATCACCATGGTAGGACCCAGCATCACCATGGCAGGACCCAGCATCACCATAGTAGGACCTAACATCATCATGGTAGGGCCCAACATCACCATGGCAGGAACCAGTATCACCATGGCAGGACCCAGTATCACCACAGTAGGACCCAACATCACCATAGTAGGACCCAACATCATCATGGTAGGACCCAACATCACCATGGTAGGACCCAACATCACCATGGTAGGACTCAACATCATCATGGCAGGACCCAACATCACCATAGTAGGACCCAACATCACCATAGTAGGACCCAACATCACCATAGTAGCACCCAACATCACCATAGTAGGACTCAACATCACCATGGTAGGACCCAACATCACCATGGTAGGACTCAACATCATCATGGTAGGACCCAACATCAGAATGGCAGGACCCACTGAAAATGCCAATCTGTTTTTTTCACTTTTTTTGAAAAGTGAAAAAAAGATTTTGAAAACAAAGATTTCCCACCCCAAGTGGGACTTGAGCATCAGTCAGTGTTATTTACTGTACAAGACAATGGTAAGTTCATGAACTGTACATGTGACATCTCGTGTCTTTGCCATCGTACTACTATTATTTAAAAAAAATAAAAAAATAAAACAAGAAGAAATGAAGTGACCCTTTCACATTGTTGCCATGGTGACAAAAATGAGCAGCTTCCAGAGCAAAATAATTCATTTCTGTCAATTAATAAGACATGGTCGTTTTTGTCCTGGAATTCATTTCACTGAGATTATCTGGAATTCACTCAGTTGAAAAATGTAATGACTCGTAGATGTGGGACAGTGGCGTGATTTATTTTGCTTATTTTCTCACCACAATATCCATCAGCGTCTCTCTTTATTCAGGACTGTCCGGAGCGCTGCCTCCCCCCTTCCAAGCACAATTCATTTATGCTCCCCTATTACTAATCTAATTATGCATGCTGGCTCCTGTCACCAATGTAGCTGATCCTTTTCAAACCACGTCAGTCTTGTTCAATTGTTTGTCTGAAACTAGCCAGATATGTTGTCATGAGGAGGATAGACAAATGACACTTTGGTTAATAAGTGATGAGTAGAAACTCATCAGCGGGGGGAGCTGCAGGAGGATTTCTCCTCCATCACAGCCTGCTCCCTGCAAGCTACACATGAGATGCCTGGAAACTGACAGGCTATTGTTGGTGAGGAGGTCGATCTTTAAATACTCAGCTGATTTAGAGCCCCAGCATTCACTGGACGGTTACAGAACCGAGCCTGCCAGCGAGACGAGCCTCTGCACTCAATTTGGAATCTGTCTTTACATTCTGTAGAAGTAGAAGTCAATATTCCAAAACCTCCCTGAGGCTCTGAAACGGGGGGAAATTGTGAGAAATGTTGACAAATAGATAATCAGTTACAGGCTAGATGAAGCAAGCCTCACATGCCTCTCTGCCAGCTGAGATAAAAATCCGCAAAGTATAACTGCCATGAAAGATAAGGGGGATCTCATCTCCTTCCCATCTTCTCTCTCACAAACTTGCCACCGGCTTCCATTTTTCTCTCCGTCGCCACTGTCAGTCTCTATCGCTCGGCTTCTTTCAAGCGCTCCCTTGCAGGCAGCAGCCCTTATACCCTACATCCTACTTTAAGAGCACAAAAAAAATCTGAAAATCAGAATCCTTAAATCATTTAAATAAAAAACTAAAAAAGAAGCGTGGTAAATGTGCTAGTTTTGGAGCCGTAAGAGGGTCAGATGGTGGGACGGCCTGTCAGAGGGTCTGTTAACAAGATTTTGAAAGGCAGCCCAGTACATTTTATCTTTTATTTCTGTTTTGACAAGAGAAACCCCTGAGATTTAGAATCTCATTTCATGAGTCCCAGGGCTACGAGATGCAGAATCATGAATGTACATGTTTGTTTATACACAAAGGTGAAGAGCTATCAAAGGCTGCAAACACTGAGATGTAAAATTATATATAAAGAAATAGTCTCCTACTGCAAACAGGCCCAACAATGACCAGTCAGAATATCTGCAGCCAGACGTTATTGCATTTCAAATCGTTGAAATATATATGCAACACTGGCTCAAATCAAGGGGTTTTATGTGTCGAGTTTGCACTTATGTAGGTTTTCTCTGGCTTCCTCCCACAATCCATGCATGTCAGGTTAATTGGAGACTAAACTGCCTGTAGGAACAGATGTAAGTGTGTGGTTGTTTGTCTATATGAGGCACAGGTCTCCTTTGTAAAAGAGATCTACTAAAGTTCTTTGTTTACTCTCTGCTCACTGCTTTATAATTTATTCTGTAATCATTGTCGGGAGATGAGATAATGTGGCCTGCTTCAATTCAATTTATTTATACAGCGCCTATGTACAACAAGTCATCTCTAGGCGCTAAGAAACCCAGAGCTTGACCCCCGAGCACATGGCAACGGCATCAGTGGCAAGAAAAAACTCCCTCATGGGAAGAAACCTTGAGCAGAACCCGGCTCTTAGGGGGACCCTCCTGCC
>JBAMYA010000011.1:11678450-11699280 GCA_037176975.1 Arrhamphus sclerolepis | reverse complement strand
GAGTAGATGTGATACAGAGGAATGAAGGGTGTAGAGGTGAAGGAATGCAGCGGCCCCTTCTGTTTCTTCAACAGTTGCTTGATTTAACCTCAGATGGAAGAAAATAGACGGGGCCATTTTTCTGTGAATGGGTCTGAGGAGGCTGAATGTGAGAAAGCCCGTAAAAACGTTTAGGCCCGTAAACCCTGACCTGAGGTCGGATCGAACTCTGAACGAGTTCAAAGATGAGAGACTGGAAGTGCTGGCCCTCGCGTGTGACTCTGCCTCGGCCTCAACGAACAACCCAGATGATTGGTTGAATCAGAAACACAGATCACGCTGTTAAAGCGTTTCTGAGGGAAAAAGGCCCCCTGATGTTGTCTAACATCTTGTGCTGAATTATCCTGAGAATTTGAGGATAAACAAGGGGATCAGTGCTACCTAAGATTAGATTTTTTTATTTTTTTTGTTTTCAAAGACCATTTCAAGCTTTTAAAAAGAATATATCATGACAAAAATCCATTTTTTGTATGTATTTGATTGCAATATAAAGGATTTGTATTTGCATCTGAAATGATTACTAGATTAAAAACACCTACAAAAACAAGCTTGTCACTTTGGAGGCTGCCTGTGGGTATAATGACATCAGATCAGAGCAGAACTGTGGCATGGAAGAGAAAACCAGAGGGTCAAATGAGAGGGGTTCTTCGTAACTCCCTGCCTACAGGGAGACCCGGGAGACCCGCTGAGCTCAAAATGGCTAAAGTTCCTTTGTGATGCTGCTATTTAATGGGAAGGAGTGTAAACCTTCGTTAGGCACCGAAATGATGCTGAATTTGCTCAGTTTTATACAATAAATCTTATAAAGCATTAATGAATTGAATTCAACTGCATATAATAATAGACGTAAGTGCTGTTTTAAACTCTGGAATGTACCATTAATGTTGCTTTCACACTTAACGATTTCGGCCATCTTGGATAAAAAGATGGTCATTCGTACTCGAAGCATAGAACCGTCTTGCAACCAAAGATGCGCTGCGACAGATATCAGCAGCGTCAGTGTGACGGCCTGTCGCTGCCTCCACGATCTCTGTCAGCTAACCGACCAATAGGAACGCTCCTTGAAATGACGTAAACGCCAGTGTGTCTACACAGCACAGTAGCCTAGCAACAACAGCACCAGATACAAGGAAGATGCAAAGCTAACTTTAAATTCATCAGTGCATTAGCACGTTAACAGATTATTTCTGTCGTAGCCACGATTCAGTCGTATGTTCAATCAGACAGTGTAACATACTAAGTTAATTAATAATCCACCAATTTCACGTTGTGCAATGTGACTTGAATTCATCTTATAAGTCTGTAAGAATCGTACAGTGAGAGCCCGACACGAGGTGGAGCACGAAGCACTGGTGTCCATTACTTCTGTGGAACAGTAGGTGTGTTTCCAGTAGCAGAGGTTCAGGGTAAAACCTGAAGGCTAGTCCTTTCAGCCACCATGTCTCCATGACTGGGTTGGGAGACAGGACTGGTTACATGCAAACTACCATTCCACACCACATGGTGGCAGTAGTGCACTGCTTTCACTCTTTGCCAACCTCCAAAAAAAGAAAAAAAGCTAGTAGCAAAAACTAAGAAATAAAAGAGGAAAACAAACTAAATGACGTGAAAATGAATGGAGTAACTAAAGATGATTGTAGCTTTTCTATTTATCGTTTATAATGTATAATGATGTGCTGAATGAGAAAAGACGACTCGTAGGCGGAGCGTTAGTTGGCTGAGTGACATCATCTCCTGCCTACAGCGTAGCCAACCAGGCAGTCAACACCCCCACCAGCCTATCCAGACGTTTATCACGGCTTCTCTGAGGGCCTATCCTGCCTTTAGGAACATTTTTTTCTGCCCCGCAGAGGTTCCTGATAGCGTGACGCTCCTGCTGTGGAGGCGCGTCAACCATCCAGCCCTAAAAAAAACTACCCAGAAGCCCCAGTAGTGGAAACGCAGCTAGTGTGCACCATTTCTCCAAGAAAACTCAACTTCTTCTTCTAATAAACTCACATCTGATGTGAATATGATGTGATATGACGGTTAAATCAGGGTGATCTTTTTATCTTGCTTCAAAATTATTCTTGTAAAATTACCTGTTTATTGGTAGTATAGTTTAAATAATTTTACAGTTGTATAAAAGTGTACCCTGCTTCAGCTCTATGGTATTACTGTTAAGGATTAAAATCTAGTGCTTACTTCAAAGAAAAACTACATATGACATATTACACTGTATCCTTAAGAAGAAACAAAAAACTAAGTGCACCCACGATCCAGTTGCTTAAAAAAATACCACCTTCACCAGCAATAACAAAGTAATCAAGTAAATTTTGGAAAGACGTGTTTTTACAGCTTAATTCAAGTTATTTTGAATTTCTCTGCTGCCGTCTCGTTGTTTTCCATCCTTTCATGAACACCAATTAAGACAACAAATTGAGACCGTGTCAGCTATGTTTATAAGATGTTGAACAAGAAGTGGGGTCAGCATGAGAGAGGGAGGAAAACAAACCAATTACGGGCATGGATTTACTTCCAGGCGCTCTTATGTGCAGCTTAGCTTGCCGGTCAGGTCTCAGGTAATTCAGGGGATTGCATCCATTGCCATGTACTTCAGTTATCACTGCAATCCCATCTCAGCCTCCATGAAAGCATGCGGTGAGGCAGGAATATTAATAAGCAGCCGTGGCGTTCAAAGTCTGGGCCCGTATGATCTTACATGATCGAGAGTGACACTTCTTCCCTCTTTCTCCACTGTGAGGGGCCACCGTTTCATATTTCATATTCTCCTGGTGCATGTGGTGAACTGAATACAAAGATACTTGGCGGACGGGTCTTCTTTTACGCTCTCCACGCCTGTGGAGGACATATTCTTGTTAGGAGTCTCCCTTTTTTGAAGAGTATAGAAGAACTGTCTCGTAGCTGAATGCCGCCACTAGTAAAAGGCACCTTTATGGTGTTGTTTCCGAGGCTGAAGGACAAGATCTGACAGACAACAGACAAAAGAGAGGCTTTGGTGTCCACGGTGACCTCCTTCACCCTGACTCAAACATGTCTTCAGATTCCATCCGCCTTCTTCTCTAATTCTGTCCTCGTGCCTCCTCCTTCTCCCTCCCACCCCTTGACTTTCTCCATTTTTTTTCAGTCCACCACCCCCTCCTCTGAGTCTTCAATCACAAGTGTTGCTGCCAGTGGGATCAAGCCACTGCGAGATGTATGAGCGTGGAGAAAAATGGATGGCTAATTCAATCAAGTCTATTATTCCTGAGGCAGTGTCGTGTTATCAGTGGCACAGCAAAGGCGGTTTGATGCATTGCCTTCGTGCCCAGCTTCACTTCACCCCACCCTCCTCCTCCCTCACTCCAACAGGACTCAGAGCCGTGGTCCATCGAGGATGAGGAGGTGGAGCGGCGTGAGACGCGAGCTTCGCAAATTCATCAGACACCACAGAGGGCTTGTTTCAGCGCCCAGACACACAGTATTGAGTCATTTTCCCTCCCCACCAGGAAGCTGCTGCCACCGCACTGAGATGTCAAGTGTCAGGTGTCTTGTGGCAGTCTCTTTGACGGATCAATCCAGCGAGCAGCATCGCTCTGTTGTTACAACAGGGAGCACGGTTTGTCGTTAGCGGCAATAAAACCAGTGATTAAGGGTAAGCGTGTAAACCTGAGGAGGCCAGAAGTGTCTGGGGCCAGAATTACTACGTTCTGCACCGAGTTGTTCCTCGGACGTCCTCTAGACCAGGGCTGTCAAACTCTATTTCATCCTGCCACATCATCACCATGGTTACTGTTAAAGGCCTGGTTGTTCTCAACTAGCTATGTTGTCAGATTTCCTGCTATTTCCTGGATTCAGTTATACAATATATATGAAAAAGTGTCACAACATCTATATTTTACAAAACTCACAACTTTCATAAAATTGAGGCCATTGTACTAAAATCACAATTTCTTTCATACAATTGCAAAAAAAAGAGACTTTTTGGTATAAAAGTGAATTTTGTTTTAAAATCTTGAACTTCACCAGAAATTGCAGACTTTATAAAATTGATACTTTTGCACTAAAATACTTTCTTTTCTTATAAAATCATAAATTTCAAAAAATGTTTACTGTTTTCGTAAAAAGCCCAGTTTTCTCGTAAAGTTTCAAAGATTTTTTTTTTTAATCATACTGTCATGGATGTCAAAATTGTGATAGTTTTTTCTTTTTTTTTTTACTTAAAATTAAAATGATCAACTTTTTCATATAAAATTACAGCAAATATAAAATCATACGAGCGGTCGCGCTGAAATCTTGCCTTTGCACGCTCTCGCTGGTCTGATAAAATGAAGCGGCGAGACAGATTTGACACATGTGCTGGAGACAGATTTCTCCAATATTGTTGCCAGGAGCTTTTTCTTTCCTTTTCAAAGCACAACGCCGACCTCCTGACCAGAAGAAGGTGCTGGAATGAGCAATTTCATGAACCTCTATGGGGTGGTGGGTTACCTGCTGGGGGGCTAAGCTGTACCCAGTAAGCTGTCAGCAGGAGATGGTGACAACAACAAACTCTTCACCCAGTTCATCAGGTAAATAACATATAAACTTGGAAAATAAACCTGACTGATGTTATTTTTGATGTAACTGAAATGATCAAGGTGAATGGAGGTAGCTGGATCCAGACTCCAGCGCTCACAGCTGATGCATGGATGTCCTCAGCAGGTCTTTGGTCCACACACTCCAGAGGACGCACATTTACAACGGAAAAGCATCAGTGTGGAGTCCCACAAGGTTCAGTCTTTGGGCCCAGAATTGTTTACACTTTATGTGAATCAATATCCACGATGTTGAAGTTTATTATGTTTTCAGATGACACCAGTGCAGTATGGATGATTTATTGCAGTTAGCATAATAAGATATTTTCTGGTAATAGAAATGATAGTACAAAGTTACATTTAAATGGGAAGGAAATTGAAAGAGTACATGAAGCCAAATTCTTAGGTGTGATCATAGATGATAAACGTGGTTGGAAATGACATATTGCTTATATTAAACAGTATATGTTATATTATTTAAAACAAAAAACTTGTTGATTTTTTTATACTGTGTGGAGAAATGGGGGTGGAGGTGGGGGGTGCTGGAAAAAAAACAACTATAGATAGTTTTTTTTAAATAAAAAAAACTGTTATTAGAATAATTAATAATGTTAGTTTATTATGAATCGACTGATGAATTATTTATTCAAAATAACACTATTGTGTATATGAAAATATTGGAAATATACTCAGAGTATTCAATAATTGCTTCCCAGTCAGCACTCAGAAATTCTTTAAATTAGGGGCAGATCTCTATAACTTCAGTGGTTTATTTATTTTTGAAAAAGTTAAAACATCAACTAAAGTTAAAGTGAGAGATGTTTCAGTTCAGTTCTAGGTATGAAATTAAACAATGTACTTCTTTAAAAGAATTCAAGAGTAAAATCAATGACTATCATGTAAATATGTAGAAATATGTATGTACACATATATATGTATATATATATATAAATGTCATATTCTCAGTATCTGAAGTCTTTGGCTTTAAGAGCTGATTTTTCCTAAATGGTTGTTTGAAAAGGGTAGGCAGAAATAATAGTTTGCTTCTGTCTGTTCCTTGTTTGGTTACGTATTTGACTATTTATGATGATATGTTTTTGACCAAAATAAACTATTTATTAAAAAGCCAAATATGAAGGAGTGATGTCTGATTCTACAGGTGAGCTCATGGAAAACACAGTCACACCTGGAGTCACTTAGAGGGTGGAGGCAGAAACGAGAGCTAGAAGCAGAAAGTGTATGAATGTCCTCGGTGTTCATGGCTGTGGTTGAACATCTGCTGAACATCTGCTTCATGTTTCTACAGGCTGTTGTGGTCCAGTCGGGTCATTTGTGCAGCTGTCGAAGGGCAGCCTGGTGTGGAGATGGTTTTGTTTGGGAGGTCCTTTGAATCTTGTTGAAGTATTTCTGGCATTTTTTTCCTTCAATGACCGTTCCCGATTTTTCGAATCTCTTGAAATCCAAGAGAAATCGTTTGAATCACAGAAATGAATTCCAAGTTCCCTAAAATCCTATATCTTTTGACATGCTGTGCTCTTGACAAGAATTTATTTATTTTTCCCTGTTCTGCCAGTCTTTTTCCAACATGAAGAGAGATCTGCTCTTCCCTCTTCTTCCTCTATGTCAGACTGTGTTCTCTCCTGGTTTAAAGACATGTTCAGTTTATAATTATTTAATTAAAACACGGTGCGCCTCCCACCTGCTCAGAATCAGGGCCGGACTGTCGAGCTTTCTCCGCAGAGTAACCATGGAGACTGATGAGACATCTGGGATTTGACTGTAAATCCAGCTCTTAATGAATTATCACCACCTCAGTGGCTGCATATGTCTAACTTTATACGCTGATTAGGCTAAAAAAAGTTATGTTCTCCTCAATGTTTTGATGGATACTCATGTTAATTATAATAACTGTAGGTTTCGTCTTTGAACACCTGGGATCAATTAAAATGACTTTGTGTAACTACTCTACTCTAACATGTATTTGTATGGACGACTCCATAATAATTAAGGTCCTATAAGGCTCGTCTTAACACGTTTCTTAAAAGTTGCGTTCACACATGCCGACTGCTGTAAGTCCATTATTAAGCCTCTGCTGCATTTTTTTTTTAACACTTTCTCACCAACGACGGCTCCATGTGAAAGAACATGAACTTGGGTAAATAGAAGCATTAACTGAATCAAACCAGAACTGTGACACATAAAATATCACGACTTTTCAATAGTATCGTGTTAGAGCAAAGGTGTCAAACGCTGCCTTCGTCCTGGGAAACGCCATCACCATAGTTACCATTAAAGGGTCCATTGTTTTCTTTTCCTTTTTCAACTAAGATATCCCGCTAGTTCCTGGTTGGAAATAAATAAATAAATGAAAAATGCTTATAAAACCTCCAGATTTCACAAAATTCACAGCTTTTTAATAAAGAAAAAAAAATCTGGTATAATTGCAACTTAAAAACAAAAACTGAATTTTGTTGTAAATGGCAAATTTATCAATATTGTATCTTTTTTCACTCTCTTTTGCATTCTGCCTAGGTGCACTTTTCTTAAACGATAGCGTAACTTGATTTATGCGTTTAATTATAGATTGATAGAGGAATTATAGGAATCAGTTGCTCCAATAAATAGTTGATGTGTGTGTGGCAGTGAGAGAAAGATGCTTCTGTTGGAAAAGTGCTTTAAGTGGTTCCTGGACGAGAAACACGTTGTTGTTGTTGTTGTCGTTGTCAACACTGAAGAATGGGCTCTTTTTACCCCCCATTTTTTATTTATTTTTTAAACATCTGAGCCTGGATGCCCCGGTACCGGAGGCATCCAGGCTCAGTCGTCACTCTTACATTAATAACCACGCAATGCTTTTATAAATATAGGCTACATGAGCCATACCTCCACACAACCAGAAGAACTTCAGCTAAAAGCTCAACAAAACCAATTTTAAGAAAAGTAAATACATTTAGAAACATAAGCACTTAAACAGGTAAGCGTCGAAAACAAGCTAATAGCTCAATACCAGTTTATATCATCGATAATTTTGTTAATCCGAAGACTATTGCAACAATCTCCGTCTCCTCTTAAAGCTAACACATTAGCCAATCCAAAAGTACAAGTATTATTTCTCTACCGCTAAAACTCAGTGAATAATCTGCCAAAGAGTTGCAAAAATGAATGTCGCATTATAAAACAATTATTATGAATCGCGTCTTACCTTTGCTGTTTTCCGATCGTAACTCGATTTTTTTAGGCATGAATCCTCTTGTATCAGTTTGCCCTTTGTTTGGTGTCACTCAGAAATGATTCCGACTAGAAACAAACTTTTTTATTATTATTATTATTATTATTATTATTATAGGGACCCTCTGTATGGCAGAAGCGGTCTTGCGTAATTTAATTTACCGACATTTTTGGGCGGACTTTTTTTAGAAAAGCCCATTGGTCAATTTTAAATTGGTAACTTCCCTCACATCTAGTGGTTTTTAGCTTTTAAAAGAGGGGTCGATCATGTAAATCGGCCTATGTGCTCCAGAGTTTTTCGCGGTTGAATGCCGCGCGCTCTCATCAGTGACCGATGACGTAGAGCGCCCCTTTTGCGACAGCGTTATGCACAGGATTTGTCGAGCTTTTGGTTTTTGCTTTCTATAAAACAAAACTAAATTTGAAGAAAAAGAACCTGACTAAAAGGTTTGTGCATTTTTGTCTATTTTGTTTTTGCATAAATTTGCTGCAGTTGAATTTGATTTCTTGTCCATGGTCTTCTTTCTAGTTGAAATGGCTCAATGGGACATGTATAAGACACATCTTGATATGCACTAAGTGACACATCTAAATGTGTTACTTAGTTCCAAACAGTGCTCTGTGGTATCCAAATATGTTATTCTGTCCCTAAAGATGATTTTCACCAAAGTAATCCAACTGTGCCAAAATGGCACATTTTGGCACAGTTGGATTGCGGCTTGACATTTTTCTACTCAAGGCTTTATAACTTTGTTATTTTGTATTTTATTACCAACCATTTTTTCACATATGACAATTAGATGATGTTCTTGCAATTTTGTTTTTTTTAGGCTGCAACAGCATAATTATAGAGGGTTAGGGTATAGACATAAATTAAGATGTTTTTTTAGGCGGAAATTAAATCCAAAACTTCTGTTGTGTTCCATCTTCACCTGCACTTACCAGTAGCATAGAAATGTGAATTTTGTACATCTAGAATAACCACCAAAGTCTCCCCTTTAGTTTGATACCACGATTATCCATTTAGACTTTGTAGATGCAGAGAAAAACTTTATTTATTGTGCATATGTCATTTTCAAGCATAAACCTACAAAAATGGCCCAGGGTGCACAACTGCATCAGTGGCGGCTGCTGGTCTTTCAAAGAGGGGAAGCTCATCGTTGAGCTTTCCCTTCCAGTTTGTCAGTTTATTTCTACGTAAATTCAGACATGAATGTGAATGACAGCTCTCCTTTCCTTCAGTGATGTGATGCGAACAGAAAAGATTTTATGGATTTTACCGTTTTTCTGGCGTTCTGTGGTACGCCTCTCTCTCTCTGATGGTATATATCTCAAAATAGCTGTCAAATAAAAATGAGAAGCTCAATGTCCAGGCCACGCCCACAGCTCCATTCACCCTCAGAGAAGCTGAGCATCTGGGGGCGGGACTAAATCATAGCATTTGTCCAATGACTGTCGAGTTTGGAGGCAGTGAAAAAAACTGTTCCATTCAGTCCCATTGAAGTGAATGGAAGCTCAGCTTCTACGGGTAAAAACACTGATCACAGACCAAATCTGTGGCACTGATGCTTCTGAACAAACCCGTCTTCAAGATGAACGCGTTCATTTGCAGTCAATTAAATGTTAACACAACTGTACATATTTGAACATTTCATTTTTGACGTTTTAGGTAAAGCTTCCCTGCAGTCTGAGAGACATCACCTCTGGTCTGCATATACAGTTATGGCAAAACCTTTTAGAGTTCGATATATATGAATTCTAATCTTGCAGCAGATGTTTTTTTTTTATTTCATTTTTATTTTGTGTGTATTTAGGTGAGCGTGAGAATGAATGTGTCCTTCCCCAGCCCTCTTTGACAGTCTGATCTAACATATTTTATGAACACCTGATGCCCTGGTTCAGAGAGGACTAAACAGTGCAACATTAAAGGACGGACAGACAGACAGAGACCAGTGAAGGTGTGCTGTGTGCAGAGAGGTGATGTGTGTGTGTGTGTGTGTGTGTGTTGTGGAGCAGTGTGTTAGTGAACGTTTAGTGGATTGTGTTGCAATAAAAGGACAAACATACAAACATAAGACAGACAGATGCATGTATTAACAACGTATGTAGATAATGGAGAAGACTGGACAACAAAAAGGAGCACTTTCTCCTCAGTTATGGGGGGGGGGTGTCATTTAAACCAAGTGTGTCAGTGAGCTGATAAAAGTGTTTCCCGCAATAAAGCTGCATTTCTCATCTTAGCGGCTCAAATGAATGAATAAAAACACAATTCATCGTACTTATGAGTCTGCGGTGGAATGGCAGGGTTTTACAGGAATCGCTAAGTGAAGGTGACAGAGCTTACACATGGGGGATATCAGCGTGTAAATGTCAGTAGTATCACGGCAGAGGAGAATGAAGTGACAGAGGTGAGCGATGTGCACGAGGACACAGTAAGTGGAAGTAAATTGGGTTGGACAGGAAGAGAACTGAGACTGGACAGATGCACTGGTAGACGGAGACTGAAAATATCAGACAGTGAATGACAGATGGACTGATGGCTGAGCAAACACAGAAAGAAAGTAAAATACCAACAAAGCCAGAGCGTGGCAGTTTATAAATGACATTTGAAAAAAAGAAAATGATGAAATGGTGAGAAATAGAGAAGGACAGGCGAGGCATCGACAGAGAGAACATTAAATAGATTCTCCTGATTGAAGACAGGCTGCGAGAGAAATAATTTACCCTCGTGTCCAAACTGTGTTTCATTTAGGCCATTAATCACAGCTATAATGGAGATCTGAGGCCTGTGCTCCTACACACTCCCCCTCTCTTGACATCAGACACAGTCGTATGCTGTTCAGCGGCTACTAAGCAGCAGCCTTAATGGCCACACGGGAGCGGACGAAAACACAACTAAAGCAAAGCTGATTTTCACAAAACACAAGAAGCTGTACGCCCCACCCTCTCGTCTGTGTGTGTGTGTGTGTGTGTGTGCGAATCAGAGCATGAAATAGAGAAAATAGTATAGATTAATTTTTGGTTGGTGTTCAGAATGAAAATAACCACTGCAGGGCTGCTTTTGCTCTCCAGAGAATCTGAAACAGAGCTGTTGATTTTATGATTGGCACTGATATTGATGCTTTTCTACACGGTGATATCATAAAAAAATAGCTTCAAGGATCTCTGACTCTCCACATTTTTCAGCAAGAAAAAAAAAAAAAATCAAAAATCACACACATAATGTGTTTTATATAAATATATATATACACACATTTTTTTCTGGGATTAGAAGGGAAATGCAAATGACCTCTGAATGATGTCATATTGATTTTTCTTTTTTTTTAAATTCTAAACTGAATGACCCGTTTATTCAGAAGTCTAATCTTGTAGCGCTTTGAAAGTCAGGCGCACATCCAAAACCCACTAATCAGCATCACTAGTTAATAAATCCTGTAATTTTGCTTCTTTTCTAATTGAGAGTAAAAGAAACATATACGTATACATACGTATAACAACATACCGCATCACTTTTGCCAGGTCCCAGGAGGACTTAAGGTGCTCTGGTTCGGTCATCACCAGTCCACAACTGTGCTTGACAGCACATATGAGGCGTTTCTGCTGGCATTAAGGCCAAACGACTCCTGTTTGGTCTCATCTGGAACAGAAGAACATTGATCCAGAACTCTAGTGGTTGGCTCAGATGCACTTTTGGGTCTGAACATCTTTTTTTTCCAGACAAAAAGAGGCTTTGATACTTTCTGCTAGTGAATAATCAAACGATTTTATAACCCTTTCCTAACTGCTGCTTTTGCAAGGTCATTGCCCATGTCTTTCCTTCTTGGCATTGTGTTATACTCCAGACCAGGACCTGCTACAGTCTTAAAAGTAAGCCCCCCCTTTTCATGGTTTCATTTTTCATGAAATAAATAATGGTTCTTCTACAGCTGTATTTATATGAAAAAAAAAGAAAAAGTTTTGCCCACAAAATACATAGATTCAAGGAGGGGACTGCATATAAGTAATAAAAATTATATTGAAACAGTAATTAGACACTGATCCATGAATTTGTCCGCCCCATAAAAGGGTTTTGGCATGACTGACATTATATTCATAGATACTAAAAGGGAAACAAATCATATTTGGTGGAACAAAATTGATTAAGAAGCACAAAGACCTGTTAAGAACCTATTTAAAAAACCTTTTTTTTTTTCAAAAAAAAAAAAAAAAAAAAAAGGAAAGGAGTCTTTCAATTTGAATGTGCTTTGTGATCGCTCTGCCCTGAAGCAAAACCTGCAGTCTGTCTCCGGCTGATGATGTCACCTCCTTCTCGCCCAGAACTCCTTCATCAGCAAGGTCAGGTGGCTCTCAGCGTGGGGCTCCGCTGTGGCAGCGCTTACGCAGTCAGCTGGAGATAATGGGAAGTTTTTGGGAAGTGGACCTTCAGCGTGACCCTGGAGGCGAGGTAGAAAAGCTGACTAAATTATTCATAAGCCATCACTGATCCCAAAGAGAGAGAGAGAGAGAAAAGGTGATGAGTTCCATGCAAATCAAGGACTGAGTGTTTTCCCTGAATCCTACATAAGGCCCTGAGTGAAAATGCACGAACAAATCAAAGGATGCACGTACGCGTACCACCTCAGGAGCTCCTTTTAACTGATATCAAAGCAGAAAATCTGTCAATTTTGCTCTTTTATTGCTCTATTTCACCATAGTGAAGGAGAGCTGTAAAAGACAATGTTAGGAGATGTTACTGCTGGGCTAAATCATGAGGGTATTCTTTACATTCCTGTGTACAGAACATTTACCAGCATCAACAAAAAGCCTTTCTGCAACATCTACAAAACACTGAAGCACGTTTGTCAAACTCAAGACCCGTGGGCCAAATCCGGCCCGCCGCTTCATTTTATCTGAGCGTGCAAAGACGAGATTCCAGCGTGAATTCCAGCGTGAATTCCAGCGTGAATTCCAGCGTGAATTCCAGCGTTACTGCCCGTTTGATTCGGCTCTGACATCGAGAAGAGAAATGATTGAGGACGTGGAGAACAGGCAGGAGACCAAAAGTCATGATTTAGTAAATGTTTGCAAACGATTTTGTGACAAAAAGTTGCAAATTCTTGTCAAAACTCATGATTTGTGTAAAACTAACCTTTAGTCACAAAAATTTGTGATTTTAGGACAAAATATTGCAAAAATGTTTAAAACCAAAAAAAAAAAAATTGGAATTCTAAGTTTAAAAATCACAATTTTGTGACATTTGTGGTTGTATGATAAAAAGTCTTGGTCCATGAAAATAAAAGTGCAAAATCTGAAATTATACAATAAAATTAGCATTATTTATTTTGTTTGTTCGTTTTTACATTTATTTTAATTTGTTGTTTTACGATCCAGAAAATGTGAATTTAGTAGAAAAGTCTCAGTCTCACTTTTATAAAGTTGCAGTTTCTGTGGAATTTGAGATTTTATGACAGAAATTTACTTTTTTATGATAAAAGATGTGATATTGTAACAATATTAATTTCTTTGAAAAAAGGCATTTTTTTTAAAGAAAAAAAATTGTGATTTTAGTGCAAAAGCTTCAATTTTATGATAAAAGTCAATAATTTTTTGAAATCTAAATATGTTGTGACCAACATTCCTTCTTTTTTTTCTCTTTTTCTTTTTTTTAATTTAAATCTGACTCCAGGAACTAGTGGGAAATCTGACAACATAGCTGGTTGGGAAAATACAGAGTAACTGGCCCTTTAATGGTTACCATGGTGATGATGTGGCCCAGGATGAAAGAGTTTGACACCTCTGCTGTAAACAGTAAACAGTAAGCTTCACACAGGAGGGTCTGAAACATGATGCAGACTGATTTTGTATTTTGGGTTGAGACAGTGAAGCTCTCGTCCCTCACTCGTATGTTGGTATAAATAATTTGTGCATTTTCTGTATTTTCAGTGCCCTTTATACAGCACGTACCACCACACTGTTATGCACAGGAAGGCTTGCTGCATATTACAGTGCTGCAAAAAGGCCCCCCAAGTGCTTTTCAATCCTCACATACCATTGTTTGATAGTCTGCTCAGAAAAGGGGGTTTTGTTGGGATCCATTTGCGCATATTGTACCCTGCAGCTTTTAGATTGAAAACCTCTTAGTCTTCCCTCCCCCCCACCGTGATACATATAATTCACACACATGCTCATGCACACAAGCAGGCGTACGTAGACCCCTGCGACCATCCTTCACAGCAAACAGACACACTCGGCGGTGGGAATTAGAAGGCAGGTCAGGCTCAGAAAGGATGCAAGTTGGTGTTAGTTACTATGGCAGCCAGCGAGACCCTGCCTCCGTCAAAGCGCAGCGGGTGGTGCTGCCGTCAAGAGATTTCTTCATCTGAGAAACACCACTTTACCAGTGTGTCGGCGGTTTACCCATTTCACACAACCTTACACAGAATGATCAGATGTGTTGCATAAAAATCTAATGATTTGCAGCCTACACACTGTCAGCAGATTGCAGCGCTATATTGGTTTGGCCACCTGGTAAGTGGTGAAAAATGGGACAGGTCATACATTGTGCGAGCACTTTCCTTGGGGGAAGCTGCACATAATGCACAGTACACAATTTAGGACTTAATCCAAAGTGACAGTTTGATCAGAAAGTCGACTTCCTCTCATAACTTTTTAATCTCTGTTCTTCATTTTACTTATGGAATATGAACTTCAAATAACCTCACTCTAGTTGCATTTTTGTGTCCACATTTTAATTGTGTGACCCTGTGATGGACTGGCAACCTATCCAGGGTCAGAAGAAAACCTGGGACAGATTCCAGCAGACCCATCACCTTGAACAAGAAGAAGTGTGCTATAAGCAATAGATGGATGGATGGATGGATGGATGCAGCTTTCAGGGCTGAGCTGAAGTTTATCTTGTCAATTTTGAAATATCTTTTGTTGGAAAGTTCCAATAGTCCTGTAATGGACTGCCAGTCTGCCCAGTATGAACCTTTCCTATCAGCCAAGAACAGCTGGGATAGACTCCACCCGCTTTGTGGGCTTTTACATCATGAAGCAGGTGTTGGACATGGATGGATTTCCTGCACCTGTCGACTGGATGCTGCTGTAGGACATTAACAAACATGGCTGACCTGTAGTCCAACCCTCAGTCTGCCGGGTTTATAATTGTTTTGTGAATTTCCAAACACCCGTAGGAAGTCACCACTCCTCCATGTCAAAAGTAGCCAGTTGAGATGGTTTGGACATTTGGTCAGGATACCTTCCAGACTCCTGGTTGACTCAGTACTAATGGATAGATGGATGAGACATGTGGCTTCAGTATCACATGTCCATGTAAGTTCTCTCATGACTCAGATTTCAGAAATAGTTTCAGCCGAGGATTTCATAGTTTGCCTAAAAAGTGACCATGGCAACACCCAATATTAATGGAAAACTAATAAAACCGTCACAATTTTAAAATACACCATGTCATGAAATAAAAGATATTTTAAAGTTAACTACCAAATAATATACATGTATAAAGAAATGCTGAAACCCACATAGTAAAAGAAAAGTACCTCAACCCAAGGACACAAACACCATTACTAACACTGAGTATGTTATTCCTGATATAATATACCCCATAAAAAGTACAAAAATACGTGGGAGACTGAGGTGCTTTTCCTATATTTATCTAAGTACACAATGTCTCAAAACAAACATTGGTGGTCACAATAAAAAAGGCTAAAATTTGTTAAAAATTAAAGAATCATTGACAGAAAAAATCCTGAAAACAAACAAACAAACAAAAACCTAATGGTGCTGGGAGCTTTTCCTTTGGTCCACCCATTCCTGGAACATGGGAGCTTTGTCCAGTGAAGGCACAGCCTCCCTGCATCGCTCACAACTGTTGGACAGGAAACGAAAAAGGATTTTCTTTTTTTGGGAAAGGAAAAATGTTAAAATCCTTCATCCATCCATCCATCCTTTGTACCCACTTCTACCCTTACCAGGATCATGGGGGTCTGCTGGAAACTGTCCCAGCTGTCAACATGTGTAAGGTGCACCTTGACCTGGTCACCACTCTATCACAGGACATTACTGATTAACATCTCAGCTATAATAAATGGAGGATTTGGAGATTTTCCAAAAAAGAAATAGGAAAAGAAAATGCTTTGTCAGATTCTTTGTAAGACTCCTGAAAGAGCCTGTGGTTAAACATCACAGCAGATTTATATCCAAGAATCCCACACAACCTCTTTATGACAGTGTTATTTTAATTTAAGCCTTTATGGATTGGTCAGCTAGGAGCTCACAGAAACATGAGCCACCAAAATACATGAAAAACCTGTCTTGATGACTCTGATTTAGCATCTTAGAAACATTATCTGTAAGAGATCCTGCTTTGGGGAGCACGAGTTGTGGCAATGAAATATCCTACATGCACCGCCATTCTAAAGCACCAGGTCAAAATGATAAATGTTTGGTAGCTTCCTATACACTCCTGTGTTCTCTTAATTTTCATAATCAAATATAAACCTACAGCGGGTAAAATATGAATCGAAAACGTCACCATTTTTTCCTCAATAAATATATATTTAAATGTGCAAATGCCATTACACCTGATGTTGGTAATAAACCAATACAATCCATCTGTGGAAAAGAAATCAAACCATAGATGACTTTAAATGACACAGAGAAAAAGAAGCATTGAAGACATAAAGGAAGGTGCAAAAATATAAGATATGGAAAGCCAAGACATCAGATAAAATTAATTAATTAACCAATGACCTATAAAAATGTATCTCATTACCAAGATGTCACACAAGAAATGTCTCATGATGGGTAAAAGCAAAGAGCTCTCTCAAGACCTTTGCAACTTTGAGATTGCAGACTATACTAATGGCACTGGTTAGAGAAGGATTTCTAAACTTCTGAATGTTCCATTGAGCACTGTTGGGTCCATAATCCTGAAGATTATCCTGAGATAATCCAGAAGAGGACAGAACATAATTTTGCCATAAACTGACCACAACCAGGTGCTCGTGGCAGTATTTCCGACAGAAGAGTGAAAGGAAATACCATTAAAAGTGGTCCAAGTGCCAAGAATCACTTGCAGAGCGCATCAGAAAGACCTGGAAATAGCAGGTGCAATTATTTTAAACAAAACATTAAGTGATGCACTCATCCGGCATAGACTGTATGCACGTCCAATATGCTGAAAAGCAAGTTGAAGCTTATTTGCTGCACAGCATTTGGACAATGAGAATGTACTGTGACATTCTTGACAAAAAACTGCTGCTACCAAGTTGATGAAAATGAATAGGTGGACATTTCAGCAAGACAGTCATCAAAAACACAGCCAAGGCATCTCTAGTTGGTTTCAGAATAGACTGTAGTCCAGAATTAAAGATGACAATTCATATACTTTCTACTGAACCTTAAAGATGTGAGGATTATGGAAGAATAGCTCAAAATCACACCTGCATCAGTGCAGATGACTAGTTTCTCCATACAGGAGTCTCCAACATGCAGGGGTTCCAACCAACATGTGGTGAAAGCATCATTACGTTTTTCTGTGCTTTCTTTAATTTTCTGTCCGGTCTTTAAATATGAAATGGTTCCAGAAGCTAAGCTGTTACTTATCCACGTTCACACGCGGATGTTAGACAACGGAAATATATTTTGTAGATACTGGTGCTTTGAATGAGGCACTTAGTTCTTCGTTCCAGGTTGGAATGACTCACAAACAACCACAAATACCCTTGAGACACACTACCAAGTCATACCAACAAAGAAAGGCTCTTTAAAGTGGTGGTGCTGCACTTCCTCCCTGCTCTAAGTTGTTAGCGGCTTCCCCGTGAGCCACCTGAACACCTCTATTTATCACTGTCTGGCTGTTGCAGCAAAATCATCCCTCAGCAGGGACAGGAGGTTATGTGGGAAATGTTTTTTTGAGACTTGGGAAAAGCAGTAGGGTTCCCTCTCCTTACTTTGCTTGTGTGATTGTTCTTTGTGAAAGCCTGAACTGATGGTTGAAGTGTGCGTCTCGTCTCATCTCGCTACTCATCCTTTGATGTAAAAATGAAAAAAACTTGAATGATCTTGATCAGAGATGACTTAAATGTTTAATGAAATCAGATGGAATAAAAGCAACAGTGAAACTCATGGAAATGTATGAAAAGTAAAAAGTGAAACTAAGACAATTATCCACAATGGAAAAGAAAACACGGTACTGGAACTATTTGCATTATTTTGGCTAAAAAATAAACTATGCGGTCCAAAAAGTCCAGATTACTGTGTTCAAGAAATGAGTGGACTGGAGCACAAATGGTGGTGGATGGAGTAATCATACCTACTTCCTCTGTGCAAACCTGTGGGAGTGTATTATTATATGGGGTTAAGCAATGTTATGTGGCATTAGGATATTGAAAAGTGACAATGCAGGTGCTAAAATCATGAAAGCGACCTTGACTAGCCTAAAAATCTAAACATACCACAAACTGTTAGGCTTACTGTTGGGAGGGACCCACTAGCAGACAGTTCAGTTCAATGATGAGCCGTTTTATTCAAGAGATGCAAAAGATCGGGCCAACTGGCAGACAAAAACCCAAACACAGGCTATTCCAAAAATCATGAATCAAAAGTCAGAATTAGGTCAAAAAAAATTATCAGGCAAGGTGTCAAAGTTGCAAACTCACAGAACACAGGCATGTAACTGGCAGGACGATCTGACAAGAACTAGCAGACACACTGGGCTGATAGACCCAAACTAATTAAGATAACCAGGAACACGTGTGCTCAAAAAATGGAGGGAAACCACAAGGACATGAAGAAGGGTGGAGCCATACCACATGTTATACCAAAACAAAAACAGAAACCACCTGACAGCCACCACGATCCAAATTAAACCAAAAATCAATCTTACAGGAAATAAACAAACAATCTAAACAGCAGAACCACTAACAACAAACACATTTGAATTTGCTCAGCAGGTCCACCCTGCGTTGAAGCTCATTAATTATGTCCAAAAGTCTTAATGAGCCAATCAGATAATTCTATCCTTTTAGAGCTTCTCTGAGAGGACTGAACATGATGTTGACAGAGCTGAGACGTTGGAGTCTGGATGTAAACGTAGAGTTTGACAGTGTTCTGACATTGATAGTTTATGATGTCTTCCATCACAATCTCTTAGGGATTGTGGCGGATGGGGTTCATCTCATTTACAAATGGTAAGAGACATCTGGTAAACTTGCTCTAATGATAAAGAAGTTATTCATGAAGTAATGTGAACATGATCGTGTATATCTGTCTAACATTATCATTAGAACAAACGGTCGAGCATGCCAGTTATGCTCAAACTCTGCTTGCAAAAATGGCAACAATTGTTTTATTCCATTTTCTTTATATTGTCGTCTCTCCACAACGCTCTCCTGATGACTGGTTGGCGTCGCTCTGAAAAAGTCACCTTCTTCATTGCTCTGATTGATTGAAGCTCTAATGACCTACACGCATCCAGATGTGGCTCTGATCTATCAGGCTACAATCAAATGCAAATATAGAAGGGCAGACAAGATAGGGGATAGGAGCAAGAAACAAAAGAGCTACATGAAGTCAACAGGAGAGTGTTGTGGACAAGAGTTCGATGGAGAGAGATACCATTATAATGACAATGGAAGCTCAGAATTTGAGAATAACCAGTGTGCTCAAACACTCAACCAATATCAAAAAAATGTAACCATTCACTCTGTCTGGTTTGACAGATATACATCATCATGTTCAGATTACGTCTTGATCATCAGAGCAATATGTCTCTTTCCGTCTTTAAATGAGATGGACCTCATCCACCATAATCCCGAAGAGATTGTCAAATATGTCTTTAATTGACTCTCTATGCCAAAGCTGATTCAAACCACTGCTGTTTACCATCCAGACAACAACCTCTCAGTTTTGTTATCATGTTCAGCCCTCTCAGAAGCTCTCTACAAGGATAGATTGATCTGATTGGCTCCCCAAGACTTTTGTACATAATGAGCTTCAACGGAGGGTAGCTAGACAGACCTGCTGAGCAAATTCAAGTTTGCCTGCGGTATGTCTAGATTTCTGGGCTAATTTGAGTCTGCTTTTGAACTGGATGTCAAATAGTGTGCACATGGGTATATCTTGATGGAACCCCAAGAGAAATAATTAAACTATTGAAGTTAAATTCTTGTAATGCAAGTCACCGTATTCCTTTGGAAAGGAATGTACAGTAATCTATGTACTCTAAATAAAATATACCTTCATCTGCATTAGTTTTTAATAGAAAGTTTATTCTCTAAGATGTCAGTCACTCCATCTAGTTCATCCTAAAAAAGTTGTTCACAGACAACGTATTAGAAAGTGAATACAGAGGGGAGAAAAAGTATTTAGTCAACCATCAATTGTGCCAGTTCTCCCTCTTAAAAAGATGAGAGAGGCCTATAATTTTCATCATAGATAAACTTCAACTATGAGAGACAAAATTTAAATAAAATAAATCACATTCTTTTATTTTTAAATAATTAGTTTTCAAATCATGGTGGAAAATAAGCATTTGGTCAATAACAAAAGTTCATCTCAATACTTTATTATATACCCTTTGCTGGCAATGACAGAGGTCAAACACTTTCTATAAGTCTCCACAAGTTTTTCACACACTGTTGCTGATATCTTGGCCCATTCCTCCATGCACATCTCCTCTAGCGCAGTGATGTTTTGGGGCTGTCGCTGGGCAACACGGACTTTCAACTTCCTCCAAAGATTTTCTATGTGGTTGAGATCTGGAGACTGGCTAAGCCACTCCAGGACCTTGAAATGCTTCTTATGAAGCCACTCCTTCGTTACCTGGGTGGTGTGTTTGGGATCATTGTTATGCTGAAAGACCCAACCATGTTTCATCTTCAATGCCCTTGCTGATGGAAGGAGGTTTTCACTCAAAATGTCACCATACATGGCCCCATTCATTCTTTCCTTTACACGGATCAGTGGTCCTGGTCCCTTTGCAGAAAAACAGCCCCAAAGCATGA
>JBAMYA010000011.1:11651718-11678350 GCA_037176975.1 Arrhamphus sclerolepis | reverse complement strand
GTTTGAGGTTGTGGACAGGTGTCTTTTATACTGGTAACCAGTTCAAACAGGTGCCATTAATACAGGTAACAAGTGGAAGACAGAGGAGCCTCTCACAGAAGAAGTTACAGGTCTGTGAGAGCCAGAAATCTGGCTGGTTTGGAGGTGACCAAATACTTATTTCCCACTGTCATTTGCAAATAAATTCTTTAAAAATCAGACAATGTGATTTTCTGGATTTTTTTTCTCATCTTGTCTCTCATAGTTGAAGTGCACCTGTGATGAAAATTACAGGCCTCTCTCATCTTTTTAAGAAGGAGAACTACTGGCACCATTGATGGTTGACTAAATACTTTTTCTCCCCACTGTACATCACCTCTGATTCCCCAGTGATTCACTCTTGGACGGATACATTACAATCCCGGGATTACACACAACTTTGTCACTTACTGGTGAATGAAACTTGAATAGTGTGTGTGTGTGTGTGTGTGTTTGCGTTTGTGTGAACGTTTTATAGTTGGCAGCAAATTGGAAACGGACAGTGAGAGGATCAGGAGTGTATGAAAATAGATTAAAGGGAATCATCCAGTTATCAAGCAACTGCAGACAATCTCTGCTAAGTGATAGCAGGGCCACTGAAAAAGGAGGACCACAGCCAGTCTGTTGCGCACTGCTACTGTGTGTGAGCTGTATTTGGACACTCCAACTGATTTAATACAGATTTAATTAAACTGGGAGGAGGATTACTGATGAAATGCTGGAGTTTAGCACAGTCCGTGTGTGAAGGCCTACCTTATTTCCACTTGAACAGTGATAGTTTTAAGTAGAAACTTTGATTCTGCTTATTGCTATGTCAACAGCTAATACTGTAGTCCCTTAACTTGCATGCCATTTTAAATATTTTCACATGTAACTGGGCAGACTAGAATCCCAGTTTATAATCCCATAATGCCCGTGTCAACACTCCATGTGTGTGCAAAGCTCACACATGGAAGATACAAACAGGAAGTAGGATTGCTGTTCAAAAGACAGACACAAACAACACTGGAATCCTTTGCTTGGTGCAGCTCAAACCGATTCAGATCTTTTCCACTTATTTTTCCACTCTAGACAGTATTTTTTCAATGTGGGCAGGATCAGCTGTTAAGCCTTTGATGTACCTTCAAAAAGCGTTAAAGTCCCTTTGCACATAAATGTGCACATAACAAAAGCAAGCCACAACAATGTCATGAAAAACTTTCCTTTAACTTTTTTAAACCAGCATCATTGCTAATCATACTTATAAAAATTGAAGAAAAAATTTTTTTTTTTTTTTTTTACTTTTTTAAAAAGGTTTTTGTTGCCATGCAACTCCTAGTCTAAAAAGCACAGTAAATGATTTATTTTCTTTATACTTCATGTAAATGGGATTATTTATTGTTTATATTATTGCAGACTGGTATATGTACAAGATTAGCCACAACATTTATTTATATGCATGATTCCTTTTTGCACAATGTCAAATACTCACATTTATGACCCTTTGAGCAGGAATCCCAAGATCTAGCTGAGCTCCTCAGCCAGATCTACCAGGGAGACTGTGGCTCTCCGAAAGCAAGCAAGAGGTGCAGTCCCATTACTGAATCCTAGATCTGTCCTCAGGCCTACTTCTGAAGGAACATGACTTAAGCCGGGTTCACACTGGATGATTTTGGACATGTCAGACAAAAGATGTGAAAATGTGGGAAAAATGGTCCATCGTTGCTCAAAAACATTGGTCGTGGATCTCACAATGAGACAGGAGCTTAAATGAAAGACAGGACTGTCTTGCTACCAAAGATGGACGGCAACAGATATCAGCAGTGTCAGAAATTTGGAGGTATCATCTCAGAGGGTGACGGCCTGTCGCTGTCTCTATGATCTGTCAGCTAATGAGCTAACAGGAACGCACCATGAAATAATGTAAACATCAGCACATTTACACAGCACATAGCCTAGCAACAACAGCACCAGACACAATGGAGAAACAGGAAGAAAAATGTGCAGCTCAAATAAAGAAGAAAGACAACACGGACACCACTACAACAATACTAACTTTGGAGTCATCGCCACATGAGCAAATTAGCAGTAACCTGCTAATGGCACAATGATGCTGCATTTAGAGCCTGAAATACACAGATTTATTTCTGTCGTAGCCACGATTCAGCATATGTTTAATCACACAGTGTAACGTTATGTAAATGAATTGTCTACAAATTTTAGTGTTGTACAATCTAGCTTAAATTAATCTCATATAACTGTAAAAACCGTACAGTGTGAACTGGGCCTGTTGGAGGCATCTAACAAACTTCATAGGTGACTTATGAGCTGAGAATGTGGGAATATTTCACATGTAGCTAAGCATAAAAGCAGAAGTATGGTGTACTAAGAAAGCAGATCGATAATGGACTCCAGGTCCAAAAGGGACATCAAGAAGATAAAATCCAATATTCCTCATACACACATGCCTTTCATACAAAATATCTGTAATAGTTCAGAACTGCAAGATTTCCATGACCCTTATAACTCACTGAAGAGACTGACAAGAAAAAAAAAAGAGGGGAATGTGATTAAAGCCTGGAAGTAATATAACGGCCATCTTTGGGGGGGCTTTTACAACAACAATGTGAGCAAATGAACGAACGACTGAGTTGCTGTGAGACAAACTTGAAGCCTGGAAAGAAGGAGGTCAACACACTCGAAGCAAATGAACTCAATCATTTCAATCTCAGTTTTGACTGTGAGGATAAAAATCATATGATCCACTGCAGAAGCCTGTTTAGTTCATTGTCATGTGAGCCAATGCAAATAAAAGTGAAGATGCCATTGGGATAATTGTTATTCTGTCTTGTAAAACCTTTGCGGAGGAGCTAGCTTAAGCTTGGAGTGCTCTCTTTCAGCTCTCTTGATTCAAGCACCATCCTAACTATTTGGAAGAAATGATCATTATCCCTGTCCCAAGAAAGCCCTGTTCACAGCACAATAATGCTTATGGACCAGTTGTGCTGACATCAACATTGAGGAAATCACCAGAGTGTATAATGGTACACCTCTTCGACCCTTACCAGTTTGCCAATAATAATGGCAGAAGTAAAGATGATGCTTTGATCACCACATCTTACTGCGCCTTAATAACCCATCTGCTTATGCCTGGTTACTCTTTATAGATTTTAGTTCAACATTTCACTGCATCCTTCAGACTGTCTGTGTAAATTCAAACAGATAATCCTACATTATTCAATAGCATTGTTCTTTTCTCACACACAGGAAGCAGCAGTCAATTAAACCTTTTTTTCTGACTCTCAGGTCATAAATACAGGAGCCCCCCAAAGCTGTGTAAGCTCCTATACTCTTTAAAGTACACACAAATGAATGCAGGAGTCATTACACAAACAGTGATATAACATTTCCAGATGTTACATACTTAGTATATGTACAAGGTAGCTGAGGGAGTGGAACAGAGCATCAAACATAACCTGCTGCTTGATGTAATGTTCTTATTAAGAAAAAAAAGAGAAACCATTTTTGATCTGAAGTCAGTAGAATCACATTCAATTCAAACTTGAGTTGAGCAAGTAACAGCATATAAATACTTGGCTAAGTCTTCTTAGGAAATGCAGATGTTAACTTCTGCTTTATCAAACATGATTCACTTAATGAGACCATCACAACTGTCTCTCAAAGTGAATGAACCCCTCTCATACATACGTACGTACTGTTAGGTTTCCAAACTGAATTTTTAGCTTCTGACTGTATATGTTCTGTACTGATTTTTTCAGTTTTGCATGCTTCAGCACAAGCATTGATCAATCAGAACACGCTACACAGCTACAGCTAGCCAGTGAAGTCAACAACGCGCTTATATAAGGCCTTTCTAGTCCACGGACCAGTCAAGGCGCTTTTACAGCTTTTGCTACCTGCCAGCTTTCTCTCACTTAAAGGTTCTGCCACCCTTTCTAGATGTACAGACTCTTGCAAGTAAACCTGCATTCACGTTATTACGCATGGTCAAGGGTCTCCAGTGCTGCTGTTCAGTCCGTGCATAAAAAGTCTGGCAGCGCAGTCTGGCTTGGTAACCTGTCCATCAAACTGAAATCACAGCTCCACTGCTTATAAGGGCTGGGAGAATAATTGGTGGACTGCCACCAACTCCTCATCTGGAGAGGCAGCAGCGCCTGAATCACACCACACAGGAGATATGAATGGATGCCATCAGCAGAAGGTACAGGTTACCAAACTATAAGCTGAACAGGTATACATTTTTGTTTGTTCAACTTTCAGTCTGTGTATGTTGTGTGTAATATTGTGAAATAGTGCACGTATAAGCAGTTGTGAAATTTGCAGGGCACTGATATAATGAATGTGGTCACATGAAAAAATTTACTGGAGTTTTTAGTGGGTTCCCTCCATATCCTCCAAGTCAAATAAACTGTCTCTTGGCAAACCCCAGGAGCTCCATAAAGGCAGGAAGGCAGTTTGTGCATTGTTGTAGCTTCCTTATAATTTTCCTGAGCATGGTAAAAGTCCAAGCATCCAAGGCATTTCCTTGATGGGGTAAGGGTGGCATAACTTAGCTACCCAATCACAATGATCATAATCACACACCTGGACCGGCTCATGGCTATCATTTTGACCATCAAATATGTTCTCTCCTCATAAATCCTCAGAAATCGTGAGCATGTACAGGCAGGTGCTGCATGTGGGTAGCATTCAGCTGATTGGTTGAGCGGGAACAGGTAAAGGGAACAGTTGCAGCATAACTTTGTATTCCATCGTGAAAGTCAACAGCTTTCTGACAAGAATGAATCTGAGATTGGGAAAAAATGAGACAGAGGGTGGCTGCTTTTTTAACTGTGTTACTGCGACATGTGAGGGGGCCTGTATACATACTCCTCCTTCTAACCAGGAAACTACAGCTGACATTATTCACCCTGTAGGACTCCAAATGATGCATTAGCATTAATGCATCCTAGAAAAATCTATCAATGCTGTTATCAGCTCCAGCTGGATTATTGTAACGCTGTGTATGTTGGCATTGAACAGTCCCTACTTTCACACCTTCTACTGGTGCATTTCCAGACATGAACACGTTACCTTCCACTGTAAACCAGTCAAGTTTAGGATCAATTTTAGTCTTGTGATGTTTTCAGCTTTGCACAATCTTATGTGGCATGGCAGTGATACGTTTTATGTTTTAAGTTAATGTTTAATGTTATAAAGCTAATTTTATGTTCATTTTATTTTCAAAACTGATTTTATTTGTCATCTAACTGGTCTTTTCTTTTGCTTTTATTTGCCATTAGATGTAAAGCACTTAGGGTTCCAGCTGGTTATTGTAAAGTGCTACATAATTAGACATCGACTGATTGATTAATTAGAGCATAACTTTGGATCATCAAATCACTGGAAATTCATTAAACTACATAGAGTTGGGAATTTTTGCAGGTATGTACTCTACTCTGTAGGCTACAGACTATGTGATGAGCCTCTAATGAGAATGAACAGAATAATTGGAGTTCGTTTCAACTTGCTCTATTAATGTGGATTTTTTTTTTTTTTTGGCTTACAATCTACCCCTACATTGCCAAGAAAACTTTTTGTCTTCATAAACTATGTTATGTCTTCTTACCCTGAACCTCTTCAGAGCAATGTTAGTCTAACATTTAGAAACAATATGCCCGGCTAAAATAAAGAAGCAATCCAGAGGGGCTTAGATAACCACAAATACATTTCTAAATGTCACAGAAACAAATTAGTTAATTTCCTGACGTGTGGGTCACGTCGACTGGCCAAATGCGGCAAAACAGCCTTTCAGTGCTTCCCACAACTCTCCTTTCATCTCGGTCCTTTGTTCAGGACAGAGCTGTAAGGGCCAGATGGGTCACACTGACATCTACATGAGGGTTCAGTCCCTCAGGGTGTGCATTTATGAAGCAGGGATCATGTCTTTGAATGCTCCCCAGCCTCCATGTAAAGCCTCTGTCCCCTGGCTTTTCTCTGTCAGCTGATACGTCACAGGAACTCCTTGGCAACCGAATCAGCTCACGCACCCCGTTTCATTCATATTTTTCTCGTGACCCATTTTTTTTCTGTGGTTTAGGCAGCATAAAAAGATGAGGCACAAAGGCAATTTTTCATGGGGCTTAAAGCCTTTTTCATATCAGACAAATTGCACAAATGGAAAAGGGTCACAAAATTGCTTTAATGTCATCACCAGAGCCACGTGAATTAAGCCTGGTTGTATCACATAATTGTAAGGTGCTGATTATGGAAATTCACAGTGGATGCTTTACTCAGGTATTGTAGCTTACTGGACACAGTCACATTAACTTAGACTGAGTGGAAAGTAAAGTGATCTCTAAATAATTGTCAAGACATTTGGTCATAAGAGCTTCACTAATTCATTATATACTGATGCAGTATATGGAGTCTGAAAAGGAGCAGCTGAGCAAAAACAGATGGGCAGAAAGCAATATGTTTTTCTTTTCTTTTTTTGAATAAAAAAGCATTTTATCGCACTGGTTGTGAATTCATTTGGACTATCTCATGGGACCTCGCTTAATGATCTTTGTACCAACTGGAATCGGCCTGGAAGATATTGATGCTTGTATCTGATAAACTAAGGGGAGCTTGACTTCCAAGAACAACTTTTGGAGCTCATCCAGGTGAGCTCGCTTAACTTTGTGTCTTAGTTGGCTGGAGAATCAAAATGAGGCCTTTCTCTCCATCTAGCTTTGGCCTGTGGCCCTAAAACAAAATGATAATTCCTCACATTTCCGCTAATGACTTTGGCACATCAGCATGTCCCGCTCTCTAACACATATCAATTAGCTGGAACTGCCTGAATGCCTGAATCACTTGTGTGAACAGAGTGCTGACACAAGCAAAGCGATGGAGTCATCCTCACTTGACTCTTAAGTAGTTGTGGTAACTTCTAGTTTAATCCAACATTGGAAGAAAAGCAACTTGAGTTTAGACTAATCTGTGAAAACACATTTATAGATCAGGACAATAATGAGTTTACAAGTATAGCAAAGAAAACTGTTCAGTATGAACAAGAGAAGAAATTAATCTTATAATTATTGGATCAGTAACTTCTCTAGAACTCCATCAACCCATGAAGTCACAGGTGTGGGCTAAATCTAACTCGCCACTTCATTTTATCTGGCCCACAAGAGCGTGCAAAAACATTTTAATGTGCTCTAATGTGTTTGATTCATTACTGACATATGAAGAAACCGGATTAACTGAGATGAGCAGAGCAGCTGCCTCAATTCCATGATAAAAGTTTTTGACAAAAATCATTATTATTATGATTTTTAACAACTGAATCAGGAAGTGGGGAAACTTGACAACACAACTAGTTGAGAATGTAAAGAATAGCTTTCCTTTAATGGTAACCATGGTGATGATATGGCATAGAGAAATATGTGTGAAATAGACTTTGACACCTCTTCATTAAATTCTACTTGTCACAGTTTGGGTTGCCTAACCTCTCCTCACTGGATGGATTTTAAATCTCAACAATCAACAAATATCATCAGAGCAGACGTGACCTCATTCTTAGTTTCACAAAACGGTCCAAATCTATGATAGTTTTATGTCATTATAGAATTCATTGTTGAATAAAAATAGTACGTTGAGCTGCTGCTGATGGATCTGCTAACACTGAATAGCCAGATAACCTTTCCATAGGAAAAAAAACATCCTGTAGTTAAAATATAACTTATTTTCTGTGCTTTCTTGTGTCCGTTGTTTCTGAGGTCCGAACAGACGACACTGAAACAATTGAACAGCCGTGTGGTTGTCATGGATGTAAAATCTATAATCTATAATTACAGAAACCAAAACCAATGCATTTTTCCAGCTGTGAATAATTCTAATTCTGCTGTAAAGTTGACACTTTTAACATGGAGGTTAATGGGGATTTGCTCTGTTTTGGAGGCAGCATCTGGTGGTCAGTGGAAGAACTGCAAAAACATACTTCCTGGATGAGCTTCAGCATGGAAGTTGGATGGCTGCCGCTTGGTTTTAACTGCAGTTATCATGCAGATGTATCATTTTGGCTGGAACGTGAGCGTCTTTCATGGCAAAATTTTGTTGTTTTTGTTTCCTCCTCGACGTTTATACATCAGTTTCTAATCCCACACCTGGATAAGGCTGTTTGTGTCGTTTTGTCTGAATTATTGAGAACTGGTCCACTGATGAAAAATGTGAAATACGTCTGAATCTTCACCACCACTGATGTATTGTTTTACAGGTAATCTAACATTTCTCTCTGGATTTGATGTGAAGCAGTTGCAGAGAAAAATATTGACTCTGCAATAGAAGTAACTTGATATAACCCTGATACAGATGCAGGAGTGGCATCAGTGAACATTTTTGATAAAAAGTAAAAGAGAAGACATGAAAGTGTTATTTTCTACTAACCGCTGGTGGAAATGAGAGTACAGAAATCTGAGGTGTCGTGAATGACAGCTGGCCTCTATGTGCATCTATGGGAGTGTTTTACTGGCCCATTGTGAGTCATGTTTCTCCTCATGTGCAGTGTATTTGTTCTACTTTCACTTTTGTGCACCTCAGATCAGCCAGCCTTTGCTGAATGCCCTCCACCAGTGCCCCTAATTTCCAATGACATGAACAGGGAGTTTAAAAGCAGCAAGAGTGAAGACAAGTGACAAGTGTCAGCTCAGATCTGAGTACAGCAGCCACGTTGTAAGAGGTTGGCCTTGCTCTCCGCCCCGTCTGTTAGAAGAAATGTGAGTGAGGAAAACTTTTTTCCCCTCGCCTGAAACGGCTCAGGCTGCTGCCAGCCAGCAACTGTAGGATAGATATGTCACAAATATTCCAGATTGTGAAAAGGCCTGATTGAATGCATGCACAACTCAAAGCTTGAGGAGGTTCAGGAAGCAAGATTCATTAGGTTTTGAGAAAGATGGATAATATTCCAGATGATGCTGTAAAAAGTCTCATTCTCTTCTGGCATTGCAGTTATGATATACAAGTGAATTTGCACAGAAAACAAAACAAAACAAAAAACATTGCAAACAAAAATACTGGAACCCACATTGACTATGTCTGAGACATTTACAGAATCCACAAAATTAAAAAAAATCCATCATATCAACCCATACAGATCATGAAAGGATGCTTAATTTGAGAAAAATTATATTAATATGCTGGAAAATCACATACATTTATACTGTATTACATACAGTTACATACCTCTATGCATGGTACTTTCTTGTGTAGCCGAACTAAAGGGCAGCGCACCTGTAGAATCCTACTCAGTTTCCATAAATGGACACCATGTGGGAAGTTTAATTACGAAAATACTTATTACTGTTATTCAGAGAGTGGCTTTGCCCCCTGGTGGCTTCGTGGTAGTGCATTTGCCTACCGTGCAGGGGTTCTGGTTTGAATCCCAGTTGCAGCAGGAAGGACATCCAACATAAAACTTGATACCCAGAATATTTTAAATCTCAGAGCCATAGCAGGAGGCCTGTTACAAAGTGTTGCATTTGCTGTGTGACATCCAGTGGAAGAAGGAGGAGGAAGAGGAGAAAAGGATAGAGTGGATTGGCTTTTATCTCCCACCTTAAATCCACCATGAACATACATATGATTTTTTTTTCTTTAAATCTATTTTTTTTTTCAAGGAACAGAACATACATGGTTTAGGATTCACAGTTAACACATGCAGAATAATGTTGATGCCAAATGAGAGCAAATATTGATCAAAACAATTACTGTCCAGTGTTTACTGTATTTCTCTTTTCTTTCTAGAGGTGGAGGGCCGTGTTGTGTGATCTGATAGGAGACCCTGTTCACATCTCTCACTCAAATGTGTTCGAAGAGACCAGATCACAAGTGGACAACGCAGTGCAAGACCAGACCACTTTTGAAGGTGGTCTAGGACATTTTATGTCCATGTTCTCTTCATGGTCTGAACATGAAAGCGTCCTGCATTGGATTTAGGAATCGCCCCTTTGGTTCTAAATGTGAATGAAACAATAAAGCTCTTTTTCATTCACTTTGTCCTTCGCGTTTGTGGTCTATCTTGTATTGTATTCACCATGACTTGCAGTGAATCTTCTGTCTTTTTTCCATCTTCTAACCCCCCCCCCCCCTCTCCAAATTACACGTAATTATTTCTCGCTTCTGCCTTTAAAAAGACTGGTTTGCAACTGTGAGTTTATTTGGACAGTAAACGGAAAGGTCAAATCTAATCTCTCGAGAAACATTTTTGTGCAGAGAAAAATGTTGGAGTTTTTTTCTGAGGCCAGAATGATATAATTTCTTTGTGTTTTGCTGATTCTAAGTAAACATCACATTTGCTGAGACTCTGATTTAATTTCAAAGTATAATGGAGTGAATAAGTGGGAACGTACCTTCCAGAAGGGCTCCACCTTCGACCATAACCAAAACAAAATCTGGTAAATATTTGTCACACTCCCTCCAGTAAAGTATGGTAATATGCCAAAAAAAGAATACTGCAGATGTAATATTTGCTTTGATGATGTTGACAGAGAAGTACAGAGAAGAGTACTATATTACAGGGTGTTGAGAGAGGAGCTATGTTATTGTACGGCAGAGTCTGGAGTAGCAGAGAAGCATGTTAAAGTGGTTCAGGACATGTATGAGAGTGAGACAGTGGTGAGGTGTGCAATAGGTGTGACAGAAGAGTTCAAGGTGGAGGTGGGACTTCATCATGGATCAGCTCTGAGCCCCTTTTTGTTGCTATGGTGATGTACAAGCTGACAGTTGAGGTTAGACAGAAATCTCTATGGACTAAGGAGTTTGCAGATGACATTGTGATCTGTAATGAGCAGGAAGCAAATGGAGGAACATCTAGAGAGGTGGAGGTATGTCCCGGAAAGGAGAGGAATAAAGGTTAGCTGCATGTGTGTGAATGAGAGGAACCCCAGTGGAACGGTGAGGCTGCAGCAGTGATGAAGGGGAGAGTCATGGATGCAGTGAACGTTAGTTGGTGTGAGAGAAGAACATGCAGAGGACAGACTTAGATGGAGGCAGATGATTTGCTGTGGTGACCCCTGACGGGAACAAGCCAAAAGGAAAAGATGAGGAAGAAAAAGAAGATCTATGAAATTTAGTCTTCGTGGTTTTTGCGGTCAGGTGTTTCCAGCAAAAGGTGGGTTGCTCATGCCTAAAACCACATTTCCTCTGATATTGTAGCATCAGCTTCCTTTTCCCAGCGCTTTCATATGTAATAAGTGCAGTTTTATTCACTCAAGCAAATCCATGACATAATTGCCAATTAAAACCTTAATATTTCTCATGTTATAGGCATCAATAAATATACGTGTAATTTTGGAGGTCCCAGTGTTGCCAGGGGCCTTTATTTTCTTTAAAAAGAAATAATGAATCTCTGGGTAGCGATAGAAATCATCTCTACTCAGCTCATAAGACTGCTGCAGGTTCTCAGAATTATTAAGCTTTCCATCTGTAATGAATCTGTACGGGGATGAGATCCCAGATTGGTCCATTGTCTGTATATATGGTCTAATGAAGCTGGGAGGAAGTGTGGATCACATGCAGGCCAGTTCTATAGTTTAATCTTTGGATGAATCATCTTGAAGATGAAGTTTCCTCACCACTTCCACTTGTCGGCTCAGCTGAGGCCGACAAGTAGTAACCTTTTAGAAATGGCAGGGCCGTGCCCCCTCTGCCAACCGGCACCTGTAATGCTGAAAATTTAACTCGAACGGCTTTTATTATTCCTGATGAATCAAGACAGGTGCTTATCCAAGTGTCTAAACTATTCAGAGGGCTACAAAGTAGGGAGAGCTGTGAAGAGATAAAACAGTATGAATGTTCATATTAAACATTACATATTCTGAGGCAGTAAGCTCCGCCTACCCTGAATCATCACAAACCCTTTTACTAATCTGCTTGTAATTATGAACACAGAACGGAGAAGTTTCTTGTCAAAAGTTCCCGATATGTCCTAAAAGAAATTGGTATACAAAAGTCAGGCTTGCTAATCACTACAACCACATTCATTTCATATAGGTATCCCCTCCAGAGCTAGCACGACAGGTCTAGACAGATGTGGGGTCTGAAAACAAGTCACAGGACCTCCTCAACCAGGAGACGGACCAGATGTTGCTTCTCTAACTGCCTCTGGACAGTTGGTTGGCGCTACAACCAATCAGAGCAACGCAAACCAGTCAACAGGAGAGCTGCGCCTTTGGAAGGAGATTTCTGCCTCAAACCCGAAAGGTAATTAACTTCATAACTGAAATATTTTGTACATTTATTTATTGTTAAAAGGGTGAGACCAACTCTAATACTGATATATAATTAGAATTGTATGCCACTTAAGAATAAATGTGTTGCTGCTACCAGAACACATAGTCATCAGTCAAAGGTTGTGGTCGTTTATTCTATTTAATATGCAGCTTAAAACCATAAGCTGCATATTAAGCTGCAAATCAGAGGTTTTGGATTTTCTAGACTGAAAAGAACCCCAAAGTGAGTTGTGCTACATCACAGCCACTTCTACAGTTGAAAAAGATGCATTTGGAACTGGCCGTGATATTAGTGTTACTTCTATATTTTATATGTGTAAATAAGTCTAATTGAAGAATCAGCATCTACGAAATCCAAAACATCAGATAGTTTTAAGCTGTATAGAAAATAGAATAAACATCTAAAACCTTTGACACTATGAATGTGTTCTTCTAGCAACAACATTTACTCTAATATGTGTAAGAAATATATCTTTAAAGTTTAGGTATTTTACTTATTTCCTTTCGTACAGGTTTGAGGAAGACACCTCCTTCCAGAGGTGCAGCTAGGAGTCATGTGACCATTCACACTAGTTACATGACATTGAGACAACCAGTTCTTTTATTTTAAAAACTGCTCAAAGCCAAAATAACACTTTCAGAGCTTCCAACAGTTAAAAGAAAATCACCAACAATTGTTGCTGGTGGGATTAAACGGGATAATGAGCTTGAGGCGCCTCCTGCTCGCGGTACGTCTAGATTTCTAGGCTACTTGTCATGAAGACAGCTTCCATAAGGAAATGAGAATAGTCGGGATCTTCCTACTTGGACATGAGCAACTGCTTAACCTATTAGAACTTTTGCATTCCTCTACACCAAGAAACTCATTTCCTCCAACATTCAATCACTGACAACAAGCAATGGAAAAACATTGATCAAATCAGTTAAAAAGCACTGAGAAGTTTCAGTTTCTATTACAAGAAAGCTTGTAATAGATTTGTGAGTGTATATATCTTGTGTAGTGCAGTGTCTATTCACTAATATTAAAATGTGGAAGCACAAAAACATGTCTCTTTCTGTAACCGGTCTATGAGAAATTGTGCAAGTGGAAAACACAGGGTCTATATAACTCTGAGCAGGTAGTCATTGAATGTATTCTGCCCTGCCACTCTTCAGTCTTTTTTAGTCCACAGCAGACCTGCAACAGGAACATCTGCACTGAGAAAAAAAAATCCAAAAAACCGCTCTCTCCATTGGGGTTACATGTCCCAAAATGACAACTGAGATGGAGCGCTTAGGTTGAGGGAGTATGGATGCAGCATGCTGATAGCCAGAGAGACAGCAAGAAAAATGAGAGATGCCACAGAAAATCTGGACATCCACTCAAAAATAAGTCAAGGAGAGACTGAACGGAGTGAGGAAGAGAAATGATGCTGGAACCTGGCCTGTCATCTGGACAAAAGCAGGAAAGTTGGGACGGCAGTTTCATCACTGCACTCAGAGTCTGATGAAAACAAGCCGTAACAGACAGCTGAAAAGCCAGCAGCTTGGAAACAAAACAGGTAGTTTTATACTTCTTTTTTCCCTCATGTTTCATTCTTCACCTTTATGCCATGTTTGTGGGCCTGCAGTACAAATGGGAAGTTGTAAAAAAAGCCTCACATTGGTTGGAAATCTCACATGCATCATTGTGCTAGCCATCAGAGTAATGGACTGTCTGAATGCATTATCTGGTTGCATTATCTCCTTCTGGCTGGGGCCACAGCTTGGAACGCATCCCGGAGCAAAGTGATTGAAAAGCAGGAGGAATCAGGCATAAGGCGAGTGATCTCAGCCCGTAATATATGATCAAGCACAGGACACTTTCACTAGACTTGGATGTGGGAGCAGGAGAGAGGTTCTTGTTAAGTGCGTATAAAGGTTGAGACTGATGATGATTTAGGATGATAGACTGAGCTGTTTGTCAGATGACAGTTTACGAAGGTTTATGCGGATGGGGATGCCTCACGTGTCCCACCCACAGCCTCTAAAATACTCCCCGTGCAACTTTTCATACGATAAAAGTAGAACCCACTCTGCAACAACATTCCTGTTGTGAACAAGTTGCTTTTATAATAACCTGTGCTGCAACAGTGGAAGTAATAGGACTGAGCCTATGGACTGAGACAAGGAGGCGTTTTATAATGAGGGATGGAGTCGCTCAGCCATTCAGCAACAGTCTTCTTGTTAGGATCCTTAAATTAAAGAAGCAAACGATGCATGCAGTAAATTCTCGCCCCTAAATCCCAGGGCTACCTTTCTTTGAGTGGAATACAACGCTTCCTTCCACAGGCTCAACTCTCATCTGCTCCAGTGAATCAGTCCTGCTCTCTGAAAGGGGAAAAGACTTGCTGTCTTTGGCGTATCACTGAATTGAACTGTATTTATCTATAGACCGTTTTAATCAGCACTGCAAAAGCAGTTACTTATGCATTTCATGGCTCTGAAAGTCGATGGCGCTCGTTGCATCTGTGTGGAGCGTTTACAGCCTTTACTGGAAGCATGTGGGTGTACGCGGAGAGGACATCAGCTTCTGTTCCAGATGCCTGCAAAGGCTTCCAGAAATACCTGAAAAATTTAGAGGGGTCATGACCGCCTATCAAGTGAGCCGGAGTGCAGGTGATTAGGAGCGAGGATGAAATTTGAACCAATTAGAAAATAAGCCTGAGTGCCAGTTCACTTTCACAGGTCAAAAAAGGGCAAAAACTATCTCATCAAGATTCAAGATGCTTAATGATCATATTATCATTAACACACCCTGCTTCTTGCCTGACGACAGCTGGGACAGGCTCCAGCTCGTCTGCCACCCTGAACAGTATGAATGGATGGAGGATGTTTAAAATGATGATGGGTGACTGTCTTCCACTTATTATGTCCCTTCTGATATTATTGATAAAGGTTTTGACAATCCTTCATTCCCTTCCTATGCCCACTTGAACCCTATTCGGGGTTATGTGGTTAGATGGAATCTGGTGTCTCTGGATGAAAATTGGGGGTACACCTAGGACAGATTACCTGTCCATCAGATAGACGAATCAGATAGCTACAAATGACACAAAAAGGCATTAATACACTGGAGGTTAATTTAAAATCACTGGTCTACCTGACGTGCCCGTTTTTGGATTGTAGGAGGAAGCCACAGCAATCCATGTGAGAAAAGTGAGACATTTAAGCGGTCTGATTATCACCTAAGGTGTGGTTCCACTAGTGGGGGTTCTGGGGTAAACCTGGGGTCCTTTCAGAACAGTGACAGGGCCAGTTGCATGTAAACTACCGTTCCAAACCACATGGCGGTGGTGGTGCACCAATGTCACTTTTTGTCAACTACGTGAAAAAAAAAAAAAAGCAGAAGATGTCTGTCATGATCCTGCTTGGCTGTGGTGGTGTGTGTTTGAGTTGGAGGTTGGGGTGGAGTCTGGCTGCTTCCTGCTGCCACACCTGGCCTTCATCACGACTCATTAGCAACATTTCTTAAGGAGCAGGAGGAGCACTTGTCTCTGCCAGATTGTGAAACTGTTTGTGGTAATCAGACTGACTTGTTGTGTCTCTTGCTCCAAGAAGAAACAAATATTTGAACTTACCTTGCTCTCTGCTCCTCAGTGCCATCCATTGCTCCCTCACTGGAACCACAACACTTCTTGGAAAACCACTTCCTCTCTGCCTGCTCGCCCTCCGTCAACTCGATAGCCTCCAGTCACAACCAGCGGATCGACCCTGGGCTGTCCCTGGTAATGGAGACGCACATCAGTGATCTGGCCCTGAAAACTACCCGCTAGAGGAAATGGACCTTTTGGTGTCACCTATGTAGGTATGGCTATTGCTTCTGTTTTTGTCCAGAAGAAAAAGCTAAATAAAGTGGTTTATATCATTTCCTGATGCTTTTAATGAAATTTCTGTGACATCCTGTGGTCACAACACCAAAGATAAAATGTTTGGCTCCTGACCCCTTTGTTCTCCTCTGCCATCTGCGTCGCTATGTGCAGTAGTAGTGTGTAGTCTGTGTGGTTGTGTGTTGGTTTAGCTGTGTGAATTCCTTTCCAGGGTGGGCTGAATGCTCCTGACCACTCCTCCAGCAGTACTCACTTCCAGACTGTTTGGACCATTCTTCTTCATCTTCTACCACACTGAAGTTGGTTGGCTATCTAAGCCCATTACTCCCATTATGAGGAGTAGCTGTGATGTCTTCTGTGGACCTTACATTTGTCAACTTGTGTTCTTTTAAAACTGAGCTCATTTGTCTTTTGAGTGTCGCCTGACCTTGTGGTCTAGAGTTAAGACCCCAGAAGCTGGGGTCTTAACTCTAGTTAGAGTGAGAAGTTTTTCCTTTTTGGATGCTGCAGGAATGTTTCTTTTCTTTGACACCCCCAGGTCACGTTTACTGTTGTCTGTGTATGGTTTATTTTACTTTATTTAAATAACTTCTACAGCTCTGTTTATGGCAGCCAGTTTTTTGGGAACTGAAGTCAGCTACTTGACTTCCTCTCAGGTCCAGAGATGCAGCAGCTAGTCGATGTGTAGCAACCGTATGCTACTCCAGGCTGTTAGCCCAGAGATGTTAGCCTTTAATCTCACATCCACTGACCAGCCTTAAACTACAGCTGTCTACTAGATGCCTGTAGGACCAACTAGAATAGCTGACATGCAATCTGACCCTCTGATAACCACGTTTAAAATGTGTAAGTCTAGAAAGAGCAAGACACTGTCATAATTTGGCAAGGTAACGGAACCAAAAGACCAGACTCGGACTACAGTGAGGCTCAAAATAAAAGATTTGTTACTGATGAGTTCAGGAGGTGGATGATTATTGGAAGCACATGGGTCATATTCAAATTCCAGAGTGTTTCCAAGAGAGGTGGGTATGACCAGCTGGTACCCAGAGTCAGATGGGGTTGGCAGGCGGAGAGTGTGCAGGTAAGTAACTTCCAAAAAAAACTGAAGACAAACACGTAATGGGGTGGACTGGTTCAGTTTCCACAAGTACAGATAAGTATTTCCAAAAAGGTAGTAGTTCCACAGGCAGCTTTTCAGGCTCAAAACAACAATGACAACCTGGCAGGGAACTGCTGCACCCTCCAGCCTTATAGACTCAACTCCTGATAACTTGATACGAGGCAGGTGAGCAGAGGAACAGCCTGTACAGAAGATACCACCTTAAACAGATGCCACCAGGGACAGCTTTCCCAGCACTCCACCTGAGACTCAAAAACAACCAGGTAACAGAAGAAAAAGCTGCTCTATGAGAGATGTAGCGAGATATATGTATTGAAATGAGCAGACTCCTGAATCCAACTGAGCAAGTGGTGCTCGCTGCCTGTAGGATTTGAAATTTGCATCAGAGTTGCTTAAGAACCGGACCATGAGGCCTTTTCAAATTCTGTGGGACTCAGGCTTTAGGGTTCATTCTGGCAGGATAAAACAACATACACGATCACTGGAGCTGAATTCCACTTCATTGGTTTATTAAACAATGATCATTTGCAGGGTTCTAGACATTCTTTGCCCCAGCAGTCTTTTAGATTAATTCAAGTCACATTACACAATGTTAAATCGGTAATAATTAATTTACAGCATGTTATACTGTTCGATTGAACACATGTTGAATTGTGGCTATGACAGAAGTAAATCTGAATGTATTTCAGGCAGCTGTGTGAATCAGCCTCTCGTTGGTGCTGTTCAGAGACCACGCTAAACTAAGTTGCATGTTTTTGTACATTTTTTCTTAAATGAACCATTTGAGTACTGCACATGAAACTTTAATGGAGAATAAAATACATTCAGGAGTCTTCTCCTGTCACCACTATATGATTGGTTTAAACTACAAGCTATAATTCAACAAAATAGGAATAGTTTTTTTTTTTTTTTTTACAATGCTGTACTTGTTTGTGCAAGTTTACTGGTAACAAATCATCCCACTATAAATACTTTACACTCAATGTCAACCGTCCATGGGATGCCGTTACCAGTATAAATGTTAATCTGAATGGCCAGACTGCTTTAAAAATGTTTTTGCTTAACTCTGTACATCCATACATGGCCCCTGATATCTTTAGTACAGTTGTTCAAGGCAACGTTCTTTGAGGCATAAATTATACCAAAGTAGGTCTGTGTTAAGAAGTTCGATTTTTCCACTTTATTTGTTTTGGCCTTGGGGCACTTCAGTTAAGATAGAAGTGAACACATGCCTCGTGTAGAATCCATCCCCCATAAAGAGAACGCTAAGGTCGAACAGCAGGCACGACTGCATGTTTTCTTAAGTAGAATAAGAACGAGAGGAGGCCAGAGCAGGACATTACAGAGGCATGATGTGTATGCATTTGTTTTGTGTGTTCAGTGGACCTACATTGGGTATTGAAACTATAGTGACTGTCAAAGTTTTTCATTCTGCTTCAGTAGTAGCACAAGAAAACACATTTGTTAATGCGCTTTCAGGATTTTGCATTTCGACCTGTACTTCATCTGCTTTTCTAGGACATTGTTATAACCAGGACAAGCTTCTATTTTTTGCCTCTTTCACAAACCTACAATAATGTGAAGTGCCTTTCCTTAAGGCTATTATGCAATCAACTTCCTGTCAGGATTGAAAGCAGCAGGTGGACACAAATGCAGACGTGACTTGGAAAAGGTTTAAAAGGTGATCGCTGTGCGTGGAGACGCACGCAGAGACAAAAGTAAGTTAGTGTAGTTTAAACATACAAGTAATGTGGATAAAATACTACATGCTGGGCTGGATCTGTGCAGAATATAAGTAAGCAAGAGAACAGGTGAAACAGATGAGGGTGATGACGAGGGCACAGGTGCAGTCCACGATGAGGGGAACTGAGGAATGCTGGGATTTGTAGTGTTGGGACTGGTGCTCAGTAAGCTGGCGATGCTGATGGTGGTAGCAGAGGAGGCGTGGCCTGGGAGGCAGACTTCCTCTATGTTTAAGGTTAGACTTCAAACTTCCTTTTTATTAGAGCCTTTAACTCTGTTGTCTCTAAGACAACGCTACTGACATAGTGCCTTTGTAGTCTAGAGACCACCTCCTAGTTGTGCTGCTATAGGCCTAATTCTGCTGGGGCAACTACTGTTGTGCACTTACTTCTTCACCCTGGGTGTCTTAACTCCGTCTCAGATTGTCCTGAATCAGTTAATGATATCAGCGTTGTCTATCAGATTCTAAGTTGTAACAATGCAAGCTAGCAAAATTCACATGTGGTCAGCACTCGCCTGCATTATTCTGTCACTCGTCCACCAGTCCGTGTCAGGACTCCTTCAGTTCACGACTGCTTCTCAGACTCCGCCCTCACCTGTCTTTGCCTCTGCACCTGGATGTTGCTCTCCTGCCTCGCTGGAGGTTCATCCATTGCAGGTGGTGCTGGACTTTCCATATGAACAACTCCAATACAATTAAACGCTTCTGGTCCGTCACTCGTCTCCCTCCCAGAAACACCAACCAGGTTGTTGACCACAATGGTCTTAATCTGCTGTTCTGGTCTCACCCCGTCCAGCTGCACATCTGATCAACTTCATAACTGACCATTTCCTCCTCTGCTTTAGTGCCATGCTCTGGACAAGCGTCTCATTACCATAACCAAGAAACCACAGAATATTAAGGGCATTAACATGAGCACCCTTTCATCTCGCCTTGACAGTATTTGGATTTCAGACCATCTCTCCACCCCTGATGAACAAATCTGCCTACTACTCTACCCAAATCACTAGAACAGAAGTGGCACCAAGACTTTGTTTTCACTGGTTAATGAAATTCTCCAACCCCCAGACCCCGCCCCCAACCACCTAATGATACTTGTAGCGCCTTAATGCTGTTTTTCACTGAAAAAAAAAAAGAACAATCAATGAGTACCTCAGTTCTGATCCTTTTCTTCTCTCCTCTGAGATTTTCCATCACCATCAGCCTTTCTACAGTTTCCAACTCTCAAATACTTCTGAAACTTTCTGAAACCTCCACTTGTCTGATGGGGCTCTGGTCAAATCCTGCGTCTCCTCTCTGCTCCCCCTCATATCTGCCATCATCCACTCACTCACCACTGAAACTGTTCCTACATTCTTCAAAACCACAGCTGTCACCCCACCACTGAAAAAACCCAGTTCAGATCCCAGCAACTTTTCAGATCCCATTTCTAACCTACCTTTCAGTTCCAAAATGCTTGAAACGACAGTAGTTACTCCATACTCATGCTGCCCCTGCCACAGTACAGAAACAGAGGTGATGTCTCTCAGACTGCAGGGAAGCTCAGGTTCCCCTGAAATGTCAGAAATTAAATGTTCAAATTTCATTGACTTCAAATGTTTAGAACAAGTTTATCTTGAAGACGGGTTTGTTCAGAAGTGTCAGAAATGGTTTTCTCCTACGGTCTATGATCAGTGCATTTACCCGTAGAAGCTGAGCTTCCATTCACTTCAATGGGACTGAATGGAACAGTTTTTTTCACTCCTCCAAACTCGACAGTCATTGGATAAATGCCACGATTTACTCCCGCCCTCAGATGTTCAACTGGATGCTGAGCTTCCACATGATTGGAGGATCAGTCGAAAGGCTGAATCTCGTTTTGATTGACAGCTGACTTAAGATATACACCATCACTTAATCATCAGGAGCTCAGTCCCATCATGGATTTTACAAGTGAATTCAAAAGACAAACTGTGGGCCATCTGCTTGATGAAATTGTGTGACCATTTAGTTTTTTTCATTTCTTACACTGTAAATAAAACGCACTCAGTATTTCCTTGTTTCAGTTCTTGTTCGAGTTTGATACTGTTTAGTTACTTCGTCCACACACCATTTTCATGAAGAGGAACAGACATCACAAGTCTCCTGGAAGTTCCAGGAGTCTCTTGCATTCAGATAACAGAACCCACCTGGTCCCACACCAACTACACTGGCTCCCAGTTAAAATTCAGAATAGTGTTACAAGGATAAGTGATACAGTTAAACCTCTAAGCAGTTTATGTCGGATTATATATTACTAAATATTTTTGTTGTAGCGTTTGATTTCATGGGGTGACAGTGAGTCACCTTGAGTTCCACGTGGGTTTTTATCCGTGCAGGTCGAGTAAATTAGCAGAAAATATTTCAGCCATGGATCATACATTTTGAGACAAAGAATCAGCATAAATACTGGTTATTTATTGTAAAATGAGCTGTTTAATTGGAGGTGGAAAGAATTCCCAGCAACCAGGCTGATATGAAAAATACTTAGACAGTTTTGTCAAGAGGGTCAACTCCTCACTTCCTTGAGAAATTAGTTCTTTTGATGTTCAAAATGCAAAGCAGCAGTCCAACTGCCAACTCGAGTACATATGGATAACCTGCATCTGTTAACCAAGCTTGTCGGAAATTATATAAATAACAACTGGCAATGGCAAAGTAACATTCTTTATTAAGCTCCGTTTGGTAATGACTATAAAGATTCTCTGCTGTGGCATCTTTCCAACACTCACCCCTGCAGTCGGCTTGTCACGACAGAGAAGCTAATGCTCCGCATGCACACTCCATCAAATCTTAATTGTCCTGCTGACTTTGCCATCTTGTGTATTTGTGTCTCTGAGAGCCTTGGAGAGGTTCTCCAATGAGGCATGGATTAGTTTCTCAACTTATTAAAAAGAAAAAAAAACAACAACAACAAAAACACCACATTGAATAAAATCAGATTTAAAGAGGCTATTTGAGTTCAATCAACAGTAAAATCAACCTAAACTGATTAACCATGGTGGCAGTGAAAAGCACAAAATCTTTTAGTGCACGGCTGAGTGCACCCTCTTCATTGAAACAGAATAAATTCAACAATGATGCAATGTACTGGTTTCAGAGAATGCATAATTAGTTGAACCAGCAGAGAAAATAAATTCCCCTGTATGGAGACACTCCACCACTGACAGTATTGTAAAACGTGTGTGAGAGGAGGAATTCAAGTCCATTTCAGTGTCAGCCAACATTCGTGTTTCCCACTTAACTCAATAAAAGAAAACCTCAGATGACTGATATTGAGCAAAATCTGTCCTGCATCGTCACAGAGTAACGCTTTGTGAGGAAATGCCAGGATGTAGAAATGCAGTTTTATACCAAACCATAATGTTTCCTGCTGATATCAAATCATCCCACTTGGGTTTTCAAATCCACTTCTTATGAAGGTTTAGACTTGGGGACCAGTTATGTGGATAACGCTTTACAATAATGTACACAAAATGTTGTTTAATCACCACTTGATTATCACTTAATTATCAGAAAATAAATCATTAAACTAACCACCACTTAACCATTAATGTCCATTACATGATCAGTTTAAAGACAACCATTAGCTAATCATTAACTAACTAACTTATTGATAGAAAATCTTCTTGTCTGGTAACTCTGAATGTCCACGATGTAGTTCTGAATTAGAAACTATTGAGGAATTATGTCATTTATCATCAGGAATCAGACCTTTAACTAAGCTTCACTTTCCTTTATAACTAAATACTTAAGTAATGGTTAAGTAGTGGTGAGTTCCTTGATTAGTTACTCTTTTCATTTTGATTACTGAACCATTAACTAACCCACCTCAAAACCTCATGATTAACTAATGGTTAAGTACTGGTGAGTTCCTCATTTTATGAAGTGGTGAAAAACATAATGTAAACGCACCTTTTGACCATCTAAGAAGCAGCTGAAAAACCACTTAAGATTTTAATCTGCCAAGATGCGTTAACCATGTAAGACAAACATTTAGAGCTTTGGGTGTCAACACAGGCGCCCCCTGGTGGTGTTTTATATCGCACCCCCGCACCGTTTATTAGGAGAAAAACGGAAAGTGTGTTAAGTGCAACACATAATTACATGTGCACAGTCATGCCAAGAAACCTGGTGCACCTTCAAAGTCTGCTGTGGGATTTTAGTTGCTAACTGTAGAATCATCTTGAAGCATTTCAGGTCCAAACGTCCTTCCAGGTAACTAAACGTACCTGCAGCTGTGGCCTGATGTGCACCCCTCCACAAATGCTACTACAAGTATTACTTTCAGGCCCCCTGTGCATATGCAGCGTTTATAAATGAGGTCATGTTTTATGATGTAATTATATATATATATGTGTATAAACATTTTCACATGACTGTATATGCAACATATTGCTACAAATGCTAATTTCTTCAGTTTTTCTTTTGGAATTACTTTTACAGCCTGGATATATAAAGCACTTATTAACTTTGGTTCAGCTCTTGCTTAGTTTTCTTTTTAAGATTTGTTCTTGCTGTTGTTCATTAAAAAGCAGACAGAACTCCATTGTTTTGGCAGCACTTTATCTCGGACTCGCTGAAAAGTTATCCAAATCATTAATCTTTTCCTTAATCCTTTAGAAATCCCTTCTATGCGGAGAAACATGAATCAAAGATTTATGGCTGGACTTGATCGCTCGCATTCAAGACTGTTACTGAATATCGTGTAGTTTTGTGAGAATGCATGCATGGATGTTCATTTAATTACATCTGTAAAAATGTGTTTCATGAAGGGTTTGTTTTTGTTTTTTTATAGATCAGTATAAAAAAACTCATAACTTGTACATTAATTCAACGTTTTAAACAATTAAATTGATCCCAAATAGAAAAGAATGAAGCAACCACATCAGCGTTTTTTTCTTTTCTTTTATTTCTTTGTTCCTTTTTGTTCTGTCCCACATTTGTCCTTGATTGAGTGTTGACTCAGGTCGAGTGTGGCTACGCGGACTCATGCCCCAAATTCATGGAGGATTCATGACATTTATCATAAAATTGAGGCTAAAATTAAGGTACTAAAATCACTGATTTTAGAAACTGACTATTTTGTAAAAAAAAAAAAAAAAAATCTTTTTTCATAAAATTGATATTTTTGTAATAAAATCATAACCTTGAAATCACAATTTACTTTTTCTTGTAAAATCACAAATTTTATCTAAAAATTTTTTTAAATTTTGGGAGCTGTTTTTTAAGGTGAAAATAATTTTTTGGTTATTTTTTTTTTGTTGGAAATTGAAATTTTTTTTTTGCAACATTTTGACATAAAACAGTCATAAAATGGCAAATTTTTTCAAATTTTAACTTTTGTATATATAAAAAAAAAATCCCAATTCTTTTTCTGAAAAGTAAATTGTACAAAAGTCAAGAGTTTTGACAAAAATTAGAAATGTTTTGTTGACAAACTGTTTTCAAACGTTTTCTAAAGAATGACTCTTTGACATAAACCGGCTGCTCTTTACCTCAGTTATTCCACGTGTTGTATACGGTTGTAATTTTGACTCTGGCTCTGCATTCTGCCCCCAAGTGGAGACCTGCTGCTCGTTCGGCGTACAACGGAAGCAAGAAATGTTCGTAACGCAGCTTGTTGTTACACAAATGGAAAGCGAATGCAGAGTCAAGCTGCAAGCATAGATTATTTAATAGATTCAGGGAGAAGGAAAAAGCATATACCTCCTTAGCAAACTCACGGCTGATGGCAAATGAGAAAACGCGCAAAATGTTGTCTAATCCCTTTAATTATGAAACCTGTCAATAATTTCTGTCCCTGCCAAAGTACACTGGAGCTCCTCCACCTCTTTGTGTCAGAGTCCCCTCACACCAGCTGGGAAAGCCAAGAGTAGTTAAGATCAATTTATTAAAAAGCCACTCTTCAGCTGATGGGCCTCTAAGGCCAATAAACAATCTTCACTAACAAGCATCTTCTGGCAGTGTGATGTGCAGTAAAACACAACAATGTTTGCAAATCAAACAAAAGCAGAAAAACAGAAAAGTTTGAGCAAAGCAGGTTGTTGGTAAGACACACAAATCATATGTACACACGCATTATGGGAGATGTAAATGAGCTTCTAACGACAGGAGTGCTGCATAAAAGCTGCAGTCAATGAGACTTTGTGGAGTAGGCATGCACACAATTATATAATCAACACCTTATTCTCCTGCACTCCAGAGTCATTTCAGGGAGTTTTGAGGTTTCTGCTGCTGCCTGCCATCCATCCAGAGTTTAAGCACTGCATCACTTGGTGGAGCTGAGACTTCGAAGGCATTCATACTTTAATCAATTAAACAATGTCAAGACTCAGGCTGGTTAACTATCTGAAGGGTTTAAGGTGTGTTTACAGGGATAAGCATTTCTCTTTTCAAAAGAGGCTTGATTTTATTCAAGCAAAAGTTAGAGTGCATTTTGTAGGATCTGTGTGAAATGCTAAGATTTCTTATCTTGTAAAAGGAGATTAAAGCCTGAAAATCAATACATCTTTCTTGTGAAAGACACAGCAGAGAGTCTTCTTTTTGTATTTTTCTGTTTGTGAGTCATGATGCCTTTACATGCAAGTGTCACATTTGCATAACTATAGCTGGAGCCACCAGGGAAAGTCCACTCCTCTGTGTTCAGTTCTGTCCTCTCTTGTTTTTCACTGCTTCTGATCATTGCCGGGGGAAATAGTTGAGTCATCTCCGTCTTTTTCTGTTTTGATAGTCTGCATGGTTCAGGATGGAGGATCTTTTATCCAAAGACCAGATGGCAACATGATTCGTAGAGGTGGAAATCTTTACTGTGCTCACATTTCAGTTATGATTCACATGTTAACGATCCCTAAAGATCCTTTCTGGCAGACCGCAGTTTGAAATTACTATATAGCCACTCATGGCTATCATTGTATGAGCCGTCAGATTTGTCTAAACTCACTCAGAGTGCTTTCATGTGTGAAAATCTGCACCTTCTTAGTATCAGTGTCTGAGTGATCCACCTCAGTACTGTACAGTCCTGAATAACAACACTTCCCATGTTACACCATATTAATGTTACTTCCACGTGAATTTTGAGTATAAATAGCGGCCATGTCCTGCTTATCAAATATACTTGACTAAATAAGTATGAGCACCTTTATAAAAAGCAGAGGCATTTGCAGTTTGCTGATCTGGAACTTTCAGGTATGTCATAATACAATGCCAAGTAAGCAAGACATCAGTACTGACCTTATAGAAGCAATAGTTGCCAAACATTGATGTGGGAATGGCTATAAGGCAATTTACAAACAATTTTGGGGCCACCATTCCTCCTAGTTTGTTTTTACAATGCAAGCAGTTTTCTTGCCAAAATCATCATGGTAGGACCCAACATCACCATGGTCGGACCCAACATCACCATAGTAAGACCCAGCATCACCAAGGTCGGACCCAACATCACCATAGTAGGACCCAACATCACCATGGTAGGACCCAGCATCACCAAGGTTGGACCCATCATCACCAAGGTTGGACCCATCATCACCAAGGTTGGACCCATCATCACCAAGGTTGGACCCAGCATCACCATGGTAGGACCCAGCATCACCATGGTAGGACCCAGCATCACCATGGTAGGACCCAACATCAC
>JBAMYA010000011.1:11618485-11648360 GCA_037176975.1 Arrhamphus sclerolepis | reverse complement strand
GGTAGGACCCAGCATCACCATGGTAGGACCCAGCATCACCATGGTAGGACCCAACATCACCATGGTAGGACCCAGCAAGGTATTAAGAAGTTTGGTTTAAAGGTCTGCTACAAGATGATAATAATAAGAAGAAGAAGAAAAAGAAAAAGAAACATCCGTCAGCGAGAGTTTGAAAATTCACTGAATTCACTCATTAAAGAAAGTTTGAGGCAACAGCAGATCCAACAACAACAATGATTAGATGGTATTTTATAGCACTGTTGATAATTAATATGAACATTTTCTGTTTGTTAGTTATCAGGTTGTAAAGACAATTTCAGGTTATAGATCAAAGAAAAGAAAATAGATCTCCAGTCAGCCCTTTATTTTGAATTCAGTTGGTCTGAGGTATTTACACGTGTGATTTCAGTTGGATTAGAAATTCCTTTTTTCCCTCCTATCATTATGTCAATGTACTGACTGCGAAAGATGATTCACAAATGGAAAACATTCTCTACAGGCCTCAGTCAGCATGTTAATTAATTAATTAATTAAGTTCATGACCATACAATTTGAAAAATATTAACTAAGTATAGTCTGTTTGGAAGAAGCTCCCAGGAGAAAGCCTCTTCTCTCTAAAATTAGTAATAATGATAATGATAATAATAATAGTAATAATAATAATGAGGATAATAATAGTAATAATGTCACCATAATCTTTCATGTGCTGTTGTTCATATTAGGTTATGTCAAAGATGAGGTTATTTTTCTTTTTATGTACTGAAATGTAAATCCCTGGGACTGAACGATGGTGTTCTTTCTTTTTCACACAACTATAGGAGTCACTCACCAGAGAAGTTCACAAATCACACATAATGGCTACTGAACTAGCTTTACTCAGTCCTTTACCCTGCCTCTAATGTGGCTACAGACTGCAGGTATAAGCATTTCTGTAAAATGAGGTTTGTGATGGGAGCTTTTACTGCCTCTCCAAGGTCTTTAACAGGCGGTGAAACCTGGAGTTCTCTGTCTGAATAAGTCCATAGATCTTTAACCCTAAAAGGTGCCTCAGATTTTGTGAATGCTCTTCCCTGTTTGAGTTGGAAGGAAACGTTAACTGACCCTCGACAGTTCTTGACTGGATACTCTGTTTAGCTCTGCTCATTTAGCTTTCAGACCTTATATCATTTTGAGAAAAGCCTAAATGAGGTTCCATTAACTTTGTTGTATTTTAGCCAGTCTGTGTATCATCTGTTGGGTCTTATCAATTTGATGTTAGGTCCTAAAATGAAGTTCAAAGGTTAATAGGTGCTGGTAGTCAAAAAGCAGTGTAAAAATAATGGACGTCATCAACATGAACAAACAAGGCAACATTTCTGTTTAATTTAAGACAACATTGTTTGCTTGAAGACGTAGCATGAATAAGGACTAATCTTGAAAAATAGTTAAAGTCAAAATTAAACTAGAGGCTAGGGGTGGGGCTGCCCATCTAACTGCAGCTAATTCTTAATTTCAGGCTATCCACATGCTAGTCACATCTAATTTCAAGATGCGGGGTAGCCAAGAGCAAACTGTGGCTAATTGCTAACCTTAATCTTGCTGCATGCTAACTATGGCGAATTGTGGCTATTTACTTATTTGGGTCTAGCTAAGTGCTAATCACAGCTGATTCCTTGCTAGCCAATTACTAATTTTGGGCTGCATGCTAACTATGGCTTACTGTGGCTAATTCCTAATTTCAACTTGGACACATACTAACCATGGACTGGCCAAGAGCAAACAGTGGCTAATTGCAAACTATTGCTAGTTTTGGCTATTTACTTAGTTTTGGGCTGGCTGCATGCTAACTGCAGCTGATTTCTTGCTGTGGGCTAGCTAAGTGAAGTGCTAACTGTAGCCAATTGTTAACTGAAGTCTAGCTGCATGCTAGCTATGGCTAACTGTGGCTGATTCCTAATTTCAAGTTAGCCACATGCTAACCACGGGACTGTTAAGAGACAACTGTGGCTAATTGCTAACCTTGAGCTTGCTGCATGGTTGCTATGGCTAATTGTGGCTAATGCCTTATTTCAGATTAGCCACATGGTAACCACGTAGATTTCTTGCTACGGGCTGGCCAAGTGCTATCTATTGCCAATTGTTGCTAATAACTTAGTTTGCCTGTGTTGATTTGTGACTTGACTCTGGACTTGTATGTGTTGCTATAATTCATCCATCCATCCATCCATCCATCCATCCATCCATCCATCCATCATCCACCCTGGACAGGTCACCAGTCCATTGCAGTATAATTCATACAAAACAGTTTTTTTTTTCTTGAACCATGAGGACCACAAGGCTCCGAGGGACTCAGAGATATGTTTTTTATTTGGTAAATGTTTACCATTTTCAAATTCGAGCAGATTAAAAAAAAAAAAAACGTTATCCCAGATGAGATGATTCAGACAATGTAAAGTAATTGAGAAATGAAGCAACTTTTTCAAACTCTAGGTAGATTTGAGGAAAAACTAAAAACCAAACAGAAACAATCATCAAGTCACATTATATGAATAAGGACAAAATACGTACGTTTTGTATAATTTATGTAGGTGGAGCCAAAGGTGTGGACGTGACAGACGACTGAAACAGTGGAAACTGATTTTTTTTTTTCAATCTCTGCAGCTCAACTTTGAGGCTCATAATTCAAATTGTAGAAAGAATGAGGATTCGACAGTTATATTTCCTAAAAGAGGACAAAAATACTTAGGTGTTGATGTATAATTTTTGTAGGTTGAGTGAAACGTGTAGACATGGAAGACGACTGAAACAGCTGAAATGGATTTTCTTTCTTTCTCTGCAGCTAGAGTGACATATGATGTCATCAGAGTCGAGGGAGAAATATGGAAATTTCTGAAAAATCATAAAACGTAAATTTTGATTTCTCAAAGAGTGTGAATCACACCAATACACAGCTTCAGTTATAACTCAAAGTCTTGTGACATGTTTAAACTTCGAATGGTGTCTCTGTAATGAAATATGACCGAGCTACAGAGGTCCAAAGCACCCTGGGTTTGGGGCTGATTTGTCCAGAATTTGGCCAAACTCCATTCATTTCTATGGGGCAAAAATTCACTGTTTTTCGCAGTTTTCATAAAAATCAGTAGACAGAATGCTACCAAGACATAGCACACCAACCCCAATCGAGCCGGTCGTTTTGATGTATCTTATAAATATGTTGAATAGTAATAGGTGGGGTTCAGTGCTTTGCCCCCCTCCCCCAAAAAAATAAGTGATGAGGGGAGACCAATGTGAGTCTCTATCATGGACACGATGAACACATATGCATCTCCACAAAAGCAGATCTTCAGTCAAGTATTTTCTTATTAATTTTAAGAAAAACACCTTGTTCAAGTTGCATCCTGATTTCTTAGACCAGATGACAAAACGACACAGTTAAAAGCCCCTCGTCAAAAAGAGTTTTCTTTACTTGCAGAAATCCAGTGTGTCATAGACGAGTCCTTGCTGGACCTCATCCATGGATTTAGTTATTTCACTTGATCGGGAATTCATGACATTATGTCCTGAAATGCTCACTTGACGGGATCTAAAACTAAAATTATGTTCATTTTGCCAGTGTTTCTGTTTGGTTTCAATTGGTTTTGCAGTGTTAATTTTATTTTTTATTTTTATAAAATTATATTTTCACTGGTCTGTCTACTGTGACAAGTGAACCAAGAATGCAATGGAAATATGCTCTCATGTGTTGTTTTCTTTCTTTCTTTTTTTCTTATTTGACAGATGAGTATAGATTTATGTACAGACATAATTCTGGTAAAACATGTATCTTCTATGAAGCTTCATAAGAAGTCGTATATGAATATAAACACACACTACTATACAGTTTAAAAGAGCAGGGGGTAGCATAGATCCTCCCCTCGTAGATCATGGTAAAGCCTACAGCTGTGCAGCGTAACGGACATCTCTCTGTCAGAATTGGGCATAATTAATTTATGGTTAATTTATCATTTGTCAGGCTCAATGCCAAATTCAGTTAAACTAATTTTAACTTCATTTAATTTTTTCGGACGTGAGAGCGCCGGAAGTCAGTCGAATCTGTTCACCAGGTAGTTTTAACTCACATGGGATTGTCACATGCACCTAAATCTCCTGTAAAGAGCATGAAACTTAGATACCTTAGATATGGACGTTTTTAGAAACGCCACACAAATGTTACACAGTTTTATAGAATGACCCTTTTCACTTTTAGTGAGGCAGATATTACAGACTCCCTGTGTTTTTACATAGATTCTGCTAATTCTGAAATTTGACGTTAAATCTCAAAACAGTAGAAAAATAGAGGCGGAATCTTTGAAACTTCATTGTTCAGCTGTGGCTGGAAAGTGAATTAGTAATAGCTGACTGTAATTTTATGTCGGCATCACGCTCTCAACCGTGTCCTTTAACTGTAAGTGCGTCATGATCATCTTAGACTGGAATGCTGTAATTTCCATAATGATGAGATCATGCAGAACCCCCCCACACACCCCACACTGCTTCCTGATTACTTCTATGGGAGAGTCAACACTGCGGCTCACATCTCACACTTCTGCATCCATCAAACTGGCATATTCCCTGATGTTTTTCCACCATCTGTCACCTGTAGGTGTTTTACACATCCCAGCAGAGAGGGTGCTAATCTCTAAACAAATTGAGCCTCCATTTATTTCCTGTAGAGAAGGTCAGCGCTGAGGTCTCAAGGACGTTTGACTGATCAGTTGGCTGAGAGCAACTTCTCCTGACACCAGGCACGCAAAGGGAAGGGTGCTGGCGCTGCTTTAATGCACACTTCTACTACCTACGTGCCCGAGAAGGAACAGATGGTGAGTTCTGGCAGCAGATTGTTGGCTGGAAAATACCCTTTTGATTGAGATGCCCATTCTTTTACATGTCTAAAAAAATGATATGCAGAGAGCAAACTGTGCAAAAAAGAAAAAAGAAAAAAAGAACAGATACAGAGCCAAATTGTATCTTCCTGTGTATGCAATGTCTTATAGACCATCTGGACAGTTCATCTGGCTGTTTGGGTTTCTCCGCATTTCCAAGAAAGCTATGAGTCTAGATTTACAACTCATAACTTTCAGTCCAACAGTCCAGATAGGTGGATGTATTCCTTTTCTGTTTTTACTGTAGTGATGTCTTATTTCTAGAAGAAGATCAGAATGAGAATTAAAGGCTTTTATTGGACCGTGTTCATCATTAACTGCAGTAATCAGCTAATGGCCAATGTTGGTTACCAACCGCTGGGCTCTTCAAGGCTGTGCTCCAGTCACCATTAGCCTTATATTGGTAGTGACACTGCATGCATGCCTGGGTTTCTAAGTGACTCCTGGTTGTGTGCTCTAATCCAGTAATTGGTAGAGAGAATGAAGGAGAGAGTGATGGGTGTGCACTGAGAATGAACAGAGAGGACGGACCCTTTTCTCTCTTTCTCTAATTAGCAGGATTAGACAAAGAGCCCTGGGAGAAGACAGATTGCATCCCATCTCGAGTGCGAGATCACTCATGTTGGAGTGGCCCTCAGAGCAAACCGAGTGCAACGTGCCAGCATCTGAAATAAAACCGGCAACCCAACACACCTCCTGCAGCTCTGGAGGGGCAGAAGCTCTGAGGACGAGCTGACAACAGGTCTGGGATGGATGGCAAATAAGATCATAGATCGCAAACATATTCACAACATGTTTGCCTGCATAAGTGGCTCGCTGCTTTCATGGTTTTAATGTATTGCGTAAAGTATGAAAATTGTATTTCATTTATACAACTGGTTGAATAAAACAAAAAATCATTTTTCACTCACTCGATAAAATCAGGAATTAGATGGTGGGCTTTTCCAAATGCGCTTTTAGAAAACACAATAAGTCAAGTTATGTTAAAATCAGAAACATACAAATGTCAAATGTCGTATATAACAAAGGAATAAATGGTTGAAACAAAGGATAAAAGCAATGAAAGAATAGAGTGGAAAAAAGACATGAAATACAACTAAGAAAAAAAAAATACTTCCATAAATCAAAGACAGAACTGTGAGCAAGCCTCGATATGCAACAGAAAACTGGTTGTGAGAAACTGAGCCAGTTTCTATGACTGAGACCCGTCCTCATTGTACCTGACTCAGATGCTACCTCACAAAGGTGGTCAGCCCACTGGAGGAAGCTTCACCAGTCATGAGAGACTAGAGCTGTTGAGAATAGAGCCGCTGCTCTTGTACGTCAGGTAAAGATGTCTCCCTATGGAATTGTTTCCATTTTAGTTTAATCGTATTTATGTAGCGTCTATTACAACTCTTCACACAAACCCAGAGCATGACCACTGAGCACATGACAAGCAGTGGACAGTGTTGAGAAAAAAAACTCCCTCTGGGTAGGAAACCTTGAGCAGGACCCAGCTCACTGGGGAACCCTCCTGCTGAAAGCCAGTTGGGTAAAGGAGGAAAAGAGGAGGGAGACAGGACAGAGAGGAATAAGAACAGAGAGAGGAGAGGCACCAAAATGTAGAAACATGTGGTGGTTGGAGGGTCGGACTGCAGTTGGTTGGTTGGTTGGTGTCCCACAGTGGCATCTAGTTGACTGGCGTGCATAAACAATGGGACAGTCAATTGCCCAATTAGGAGGAACCAGACCCAGGACCTGTTGGAGATATTTCAGATCTCTTGGCTGGCTTGAAAATGTTGTGGTATTCCCCTGGGAAACTTGGAGGGGCTTCCTTGGAGCCTCTTTGCTTCAACTGCTGCCCCTGCAACCTGAATTGGATGGATGGATGGATGGATCAGTCCTTCCAGGATCTCCTGCTCTCTTGCTGACGTTAAGCAGGAGGTTGCTGGCTTTGCACCATGACGTTAGCGCTCCACATTCCTCCAATTTTTGCCTCAGCAACCAAGGTAGCAGCCTGCTTGGCCTGCTGGTACCTGTCAGCTGTTTCCAGAGTCCCATAAGCTAACCAAACTGGATAGGGCTCCTCCTTCAGCCTGGCGGTCTCTCTTATCCAGGGTGTCCTCCCCCAGGTTCGAAGTTTGCCACCACAGCGATGGTCTGCTGCTCCCACCTCCCCCAGGAGATTATAGAAAGCATTGTTGTAGGTGGAGGTTGAAGGTCTTATTGATGGGTTCCCAGAAAAGCCTCAGCGCATGTCTGGGTCGACCAGGTCAGTCAGCCTGGTCCAACTCACCACCAGGTAGTGATCAGTTCAGCTCAGCTCCTTTCTTCACCCAACTGTCTGAAACATAAACCTGCAAATTCAACAACACAACTAGAATTTCAATCTGACATTTTAACATGAAAAAGAAGTCCTTCGTGTTAACTTTTATTATTTCAGCCACCGTTTCTAACTTACTGTACTGTGCCACGAAAGCAAAAAAATGTGCATAACAATCGCTTTTTTTAAAGCCTTTTTATTCAGTTGTATTAAAGTATAACAACAGACGTGGTAGAAGCGAATCAAACAGATATTAACTGCTGACGCTTGTTGACAGCAGACAGAAGGAGACTGAGCAGCAGTGCTGCCTGTCCCTGGCTTCTTGCTTCCTGCTGAAATTTTTCAGATCAATCTGTAAAAATGTGCGTAAAAGAACCAGATGAATCAATAAATATGTTTGTAAAACAGAGAAGTTAGTTGATCAGCAGTGAATTCTGGCCGGAAGTAACAGCTTTCTGTGGTGACGAGGTCACAGTTTCAGTTAAGGAGCTCTGATTGGCAGATAATGGTTTCCGTGACAACCTTAAGTGCAACATATTGTCTGACTTTGACAACTCCCTGAAACGTTCTCTTAAATTGCTGCTATGAGAGAAAATGTGACTCCAAATGAAATTTCTTTTTCTTCTCTGCCATCGTTAACACTATAAAGTATTTGCACAATCATGACCTTTGAGTTTCTGAAGCAAAAATTGTTAATATACAAGCAAGTAAAGTCTTGCTCTGATTTTTTGATTCAGGATAACTGTTACCTTAGAGAGTTAGACTGTGTGAGAGAGAACAGAATTTTCTCTGTTTTTGCTGAAAGATTTAGGTTCATCCAGTGGAAACTCTGGACTCTGGAGCTTCCTCAAGTCTGCTAAATGTCTGTTACACTCTTGTGTAGAAGTCAATGCTGATACATCTTTCTTTTTTTTCTGAAATGGTACAATGCAAACAAAATAGAGAAGAGAAACCAAAAATGAGTATAGTCCCAGCAATAAACCTCAAACGTGATTTTAGGCACAACTGCAACAAGTCAAGTCAACTCACTTAAATTTGATAAATAGATGAGTTCTGTCAGAGTTCTGTCAGCTTCTTCCAGATGGGACTGTTGGACAAACCCACACTTGCCCTGTACCGGGGTCCCTTTTATCCTCCGAGAGCTACTTTTACTAAATGAAAATGGCAGAGAGCTACTCGTGTTTTGTAACATTTATTCTTATATGTTATTTCAACCCAAACAAACTCAGTATGCATGTTTCACCTGAACATTTCCAATGTCCACATCTCTCCACATTTTGTATTAAAACATAACAAACAATGTGTATTCACCTGCATGAACACACATTGAAAAGCAAACAATGCTTTACAAATTCAGTCACCTTCTACCTTATCATTTATATCTGTGCCTGTCACTGGATCATTATTATCTTATTATCTAAGCTGCAGAAATGCTGAGAATGCTGCTGAGACTTTCACTGAGCATTATTTTGAAGGTTTCCAACCTCAATTTCCATTTCTCCAGGATCAACACAGAAAGGTTCAGTCATCTGACTTGAAATCTCACTTATGTACACATCCATGAAAAGGCCATAAATGTCACACGAGGCTCAAGTTTCTCAAAGTCATTGAATCTGTCTGCAAACTCCTGTCCAAGTCTTGACAAGAGGTCACAGTACTGGGAAACATTTGAAACGCTGGCTGCACCTGTGTGAAAGCTTTTGTTTTTCACTTGCTGAATGTGCAATGACAGTTTTGCACTGAACGCTTTGACAGCACTGATCATATCACATATGTTTGTATCTTTACCTTGTAAATTGAGGTTCAGCTGGTTAATTTTCCCAGTTACAGCTGCCAGGAAAGCAGGATCCAGGAGCCACTCTGCATTAGATAACAGTGGTATCCTCCTCCTCGTTTCCATTAAAACCTTGATTTCGCCCAGCAAGGAAAGAAAGCGCTGCAGTATCTTAACCCGACTCAGCCCACTGACTTCAGTGTGGAGGAGGAGATCCCCATACTCCTCAGATCATTCCTCCAGGAACAGCTTGAAGCTCCGTTGTTGCTTTGCCTTCGCTTGAATGAAATTGCTGATCTTCATAACAGCCTCCGTGGTGAGGTCAAACCTCATAACATTTGCGCATGTAGCCTGTTGGTGTATGATGCAATGTCAGTTCAGAAACTTCTGAAAGTCCAGGTCCGCTTGGCAGTGCGGATAAATCCTGAGTGACAGGTCCCAGTGACAGGTGCTCCATCAGTTGTTACAGCTTTTCAACAGGCACATTTTTTTGTTCTACAAAGTCGTCCTTCACCGCATCGTAAATATCTACTCCAATGTTTATAGTTTTCAGTGGAAGGTCAAAAACCTTTCTTTGGTGGAAAAGTCATCAACCAACGCATGAAAGGGGCTGTTGGAGGACCCTGCTCTATTCAGATTTTAAATGATTTGTATATTTTTATAGCTTCAATGCTGCCTGGTTTTTAACTGGGACCAGACAATATGAGCATATCACTCCAGTATCAGCATCACTCCACTGGCTTCCTGTTTGTTTTAGGATGGATTTAAAGATTTTATGGTTTGATTTTAAGGTTTGGCACCACAGTATCTGCTTGATCTCATTCATGTTCATGCTTTTGTCAGAGTGCTGAGGTCTTTCAGCCAGATGGTTCTCCATGTTCCCAGATCTAGACCATTCCACTTCGAGGTCGAAGCTCAGTTACATATTACATCCATGACAGCCGTACCAGGGATGGTTTTTTTTGTACCACATCAGATAAATTTGAATTTGGCAATAAAGCTGACCAATCAGATGCCTGGATGTCATTTGACATACTTGACTGACAGCTAGCCATCGGCTCTACCTCAGGCTTTGTCCCACCTCTTTGCAACATGGTACCACACTTGACTGAGTAAAAATGGGCATCTAAGGCTCTCCGTAGAAAACTATGGGTCACATGACCTGATAGTCCATGACCTGATAGTTAAGCCGTAGTAATGTAGGGTCAGTGGTCTAGACTTAGAAACAGAGGTGACCAAGCTTTTTTTAATCCTGGGTCCTGTTCTCTGGAACAGATTATTATAGATAAGAACTTTTAAAACTGACTCATCTCTTCTCAATGGCCCTTAATTTGGACTTAACAATATCATCTATTTAATTTATTTATTCACTTTGCTATGTTTTATGTGCATTTTTATGAGGATTTTAATGTTTTTCGATATTTGCCTGTGAAGCACTTTGGTCAACACTGGTTGGTTTTAACAGTAATATTTAAATGAATTTGACGTGACTTGACTGCAACAAAAGTTATAAACACCACCATAATATGACATCTTTAAACCATCAAAAACAATGGACCAAAAGACTTGAAAGTCTGAAGAATTAATGAGACTGGTTCTGAATTCTCAGGAGGTTCATCACTGTCCCCTTCACATCAGGCAGTTTATTGATCAATTATGGATGTAAATTAATATTGATTAGTGCAGCTTTCATCACACCTCTGTGTTCATGTGCATATATTAAGCAGATAATAAAATTGGAGCTAAAGCTTTTTTTTTTTTTTCCTTTTTACAAGAGTTAACTGTAGCTTTCCAACATGTTTTCTTTATTGTATGGTTCCACATAAAGTCCCCTAATCATAAAAGGTTATTCATCATTGGGTGATTTTCCTAAATCATTCCTAATTCACTGTTTTTAAAAAGATTTATGGCTGACTCCAGGAACTAGCGGGGAATCCGACAACAAAGCTGGTTGGCAAAGAATAACCGGCCCTTTAATGGTAACCATGGTGATGATGTGGCTCAGGATGAAATAGAATTCAACAATCCTGACTTAAAGCAATGCAACAGAACTTGAAACCCTCCTCAAAAAAGTTTCTAAAATTATTTTGTGTTAGTTAATTGCTTTTAAGTTGTTCTTTTTTTGCCGTTGTTGTTTTAATTATTGTTTTTATTATGTAAAGAACTTTGTGTTACTTTCGTATGAAAAGCGCTTTATAAATAAATGTAATGTTTTTTATACAGAACAGCTCAGAAAAGAAACTGCTTATGAGCTAACAACCGGAGATTTCACTCAGCAGTACGTGACTGCGCATGTGCGTCTACCTCCAAAACACACCGGTTGCTATGGAGATTGATGTGTTTGATTTAGTGCACTGGAACGTTTTCCATACTTTGAGTTTTTGCATGGGTTCACTTTGCTCGTGACCTCATGAACTGTTCTATGAGACTTGTATTTGTTTACTCACTGGTTCATAGTTTATTTCATTATAGAAGCCGACGAGATGAGGTAATGTGTCCGCCTTTGATAACAACAATATTTACAACGGTAGTCACAGAAACAGTTGGACTTCTCATCCAGAAAGGAAGCTAAATAGCACAATCATACATGGTGTTTTTCTGAACATGATTTGTTTTCTGCTTAAGTTCATTCATTCTGTTTCTGTGCCACCACAGAAACAACTCTGCATTTTTATTTTATGTTTTGCAAAAGTACCTACACTAAAGAAGACCCTTGCTCAAGTCCTGCACCAAAGCTTTTAGCAGGGTAATTTTGGACGGATGATACACTTTATCTGCAGACAGGAACTCTGCTCAAGGTGTCCTCTGCTATAAAAAGTGCAAAAGCATTATCCATTACAGGGATACATCCAAGCCGACCCAGTGATTATCTCAACAAACAAGGCTGGGTAAAATGATGATGAGGTAAGATGAAGCCACTGATCAGCTTTATCTCCCGTCATATCTCCTCTCTAGAAATGCGAAGATTAAATAAAATCACAGAGATGAATTTTTATTTCCGTTGATCTCATATTGAAAAATGCTGAAGATGAGACTTTGAGGCTTATGGAGCAGACTTGCAGGATTGAGGTGGGGGGGGCTACTGCAGCACATACATACCAATGACATTGATCCTGAGCAGGGTCTGGAAGAATGCTGAGATGGCCTTATGCACATTTTTTTATTATTCTGTTAAGAAAAGTGAGCTATATCCCAGCATCAACATGTCTCAGGGCTGTTTTGATGAGCTGGATGGTATTTTGGGATGAGTGAGCCACTTCTGTGTCCTTCAGTTCTGAAACAGCAGCACAGCAGGCTGGGGACCAGAGTGAAGGTCTTTTGTTGTGTTAAATAGCAGTGATTTGTCCCGCTATCAGGCCTCCACCCAACAACAACCTCAGAGTTCAATGTTCTCGCAGGCCTTGAATCACAGATCACAGGGAGCCGTCATGCTCCAAACACCCTGAGCTTTATTCTAATAGCTGCTCACACTGTTTCACATTCTCAGCATGTGTGTGAGCAGCTATTAATATTTCACCCCACTGAATTATCCACTTTCTCAGCTGATGCAATATTTACTGCTCTATACAAATTCTACCTGGAATTATTATTATTCTTTACATACAAAGTAGAAGACAGGCCCTATTCCAAAACAAAAATCAATCAATAAATAAATATATAAACAAACTAACAGCAACCCCCGTGACCCTGTACAGGACATAGAGGGTATAGATAATGGATGGATGGACTAACAACAACAAAAAAACACTTGAAATCCAAGGTGGCAAACTTGGGCCACATCATCACCATGGTTACCAGGGCCAGTGATTCTCTACTTTCTCAACCAGCTATGTTGTCAGATTTCTTGCTAGTTCCTGGACTGTAAAATTAGGGGAAAAAAAAGTTGTCATAAACTCTAAAATTTCATAAAACTCACTTTTCTGCATCACAACTGCTGTCTCATTCTGACTCTGGCCAACATCTTTGACAGCCAGTCCAATCACCAGGCTATATGTAGACAAACAATCGCACACACACATCAATATGGGCAATTAAGAAACACCAGTTAACCTTATAGCATGTTTTCTTGGACTCAGGGAGGAAGTCCGAGTACCCAGAGAGAACCTGAAAAATCCCTACCACTGCTAGGATCCGAACCAGGAACCTTCTTGCTGTGAAGCACCAGTGCTAACCACCAAGCCACCGTGGATGAGAGATGATGTTTCTCTAAAACTTTTATTTATCACTGATGTTCCCATCCATCCATCCATCCATCCATCCATCAATTCCTGATGTCCAACTGATCCTAGCTCCCTTTGGGCAAAAAGTCTGTAAAGGTTGCCAGCCCAGCATTGATGATTCAGTTCAATTAATTTTATTTATATAGCATCTATTCACAACATCAGCATCTCTTTAAGCTTCACAGCAACCCAGAGCACATGACAAGACAAACAGTGACAAGAAAAAAAACTCTTGAGAAGAAACGTTGAGTAGGACTCGACTCACTGGAGGGACAATCCTGTCAAAAGCCAGGTGGGTAAAGGAAGAAAAGAGAAAGGACACAGGACAGAGAGGATGAAGGCCAGAGAGAGAGGAGAGGTACAAAATATATAAACATGTGGTGGTTGGAGGGTCGGACTGCAGATCAGCTACAGGTGTAGATGGAGGCTGGGATGGTCAGAAGATGGACATCCATGCTGTCCATGAACACTAATGCACCCTCATACCATCAGAGATGCAGGCTTTTGAACTGAGTGCTGCTAAGAAGTAGGATGATCCCTGTCCTCTTTAGTGTAAAGGACATGGCATCCACGGTTCCTGAGAAAGAATATAAAATTTATAAATTCATCTGATCACAGAAGACTTCCCCACTTTGAGTCTGTTTCAGCTGAACCCTTGCCAGGGGGAGACGTCTCTGTTCCTGGATCATGGTCACGTCTTCTTGGCATGATAGAGCTTTCACATGCCTTTGTGGATGCCACAGTGAACACTGAAATATCTTTTGAAAATGAGCATAAAAATACATATATATTGTAAATGACATCACACCATGGCCAGGGTGACTGCAACATTCCACTTGTAGAAACTCTCGTGACCACGAGTCTCAAAATGAAGTCTTCTGTTAGAAAAATGTGAAACTATTTTGTGTTGAAAATCCTATTAGCTAGTTTTGGATTGTGAAGTAAAAGGCTCTAACCACTTACAACTCTACTCACTAGTTTTTTTTAGTAACTGTAACACGAGCACATATTCTTTACAGCAGAGCTAATGGAACACAGTACTGCCATACCTGACATTTTTACACCCTTTCTATTGGGTCAGTTCAGACCTGGTGCATTTAGCGTGGTTGACTTTGGCTGTTGCCAAACCTCTAATGCCTCAGGTCTACAAACCTTCATTGCCTATGGAGATCCCTTCCATTTTCTGCCTCCATGAAAGTGCAAAATTCTCTCACCCATACATGCTTTCATGTTCCTCAGACGTTCCCTTTCCTTTTATTTCCATGGTCAGCATTAAGCCCTGATGTCTCTGGTTTCTGACTGCATCATTCATTCTGTCCTAAATAAATACCAATGAAAAAATTAAGTCTATATCTGGTAGTTCCATCGAGACGGGGTTTTCCCCCATCACTGCTGACATTGGCAGTGTTTGTGTAGCTACAGAAGTGAGTTGTTTGGTTGGTCTGAACAGGTGGTGTCAGCCAGGGCCGGCTCTACCTAATTTAGCACCCTAGGCGAGATTACTCTCTGATCTTAAGTCCATTAGACTTGATTGAAAAGGAACAGAAAGAAGAACAATCTTATAATATCTGCCCCTTTCAACTTAACAATCACTTTACCTAATTTCAGATATTTGATTTTTTATACAAGTCAAATACCATCAAGTTTGTTCCGGATAAATACACATCTTTTGGCTTTTCCAGTTTTCCAGCTTTCACAACATACCATGCTGACATTTGACAAGTTTTTTTTGTTTGTTTGTCTTTTTACATTTGTGAATAACTTAATATTGCAGTTTTTATGTGTCCCTTGAATGCCATGATTGTTCTTGAGTCTTATTTCTTCCTGAAGCGTGTTCCATAGATTAAACACTCTGTTCAATTACTTTGGTCCTGAATCTGGGTTTTTTGAAAATATTTGTTTTTTTACATTGAGTACTAATTTATCTTGGTCAAATCAATGCTTTATTTTTTTAGTTCTTCGTTTACTATTTCTTTCACCTCTTGTATATTTTTTCCAAAATAAAATAATGTTGTATCATCAGCAAATAAAATACTCTGAAGTACATCTGAGGCCTTTGGAAAATCATTCATGTATAGCATGAAGAATATTGGCCCGAGTATTGAGCCTTGAGGTTCCCCCAACTAATGTCATTACTTTTCTATTCTCTAAAAATGGCCAACCTTTATATTTTTGGAAGGAATTTTCCCCTCACCAAACCTAAATTATGTTTATTTTATGGTAAAACAAACACCCAAGAGGTAATAAGCAATTATATAATAAGCAAACCTGAAATGGGGAGATCCTACCTTATGATCTGCTTGTTTTGGGTTCCATTCAAGTCCAGCCCAGGTGAGTCTGTGCTCTTTCTGTTCAGAATAATCCACAAAATAAAAATATCAAAAAGTATTTTCCATCTAGTAATCCATATGGGATAGAAAATCAAAAAACTTGTTGGCTGTTCAAAAGTTACCCAGAGGTCGCGCTCTTCAAAAACACCTATTCACATTGCTGTATGAGCCTCGTCTCTGTGTTAGTTCTGTTTGACCAACAAGCACTTCTCAAAACAGCGTCCTGCATGTCGAGGCAAATGCTAAGTAACCAAAGGAGATTTGGGCTGGCAAGAGCAGCTGGCGGCGCCCCTCCAGCAGATGGCGCTCTAGGCGACCGCCTATATCGCCTATGCCAAGAGCCGACCCTGGTGTCAGCCATGTTACAGGGTTCACAGGATAGCTCGTTCCCCAACGGTCAGTCGAGCTGATCTCTGCCTCTCAGATTACTGTGGTCAATAACCTGTTTGTAATTCCCTTTTTTTGCCTCTTTGTGTCGTGGTTGGTCCACCTCTATTGGGCCGTCCTCTTTGTGGGTTGCCATTTCTCACATCACTCATTTTGCTGTTTCACCTCCATCGCTACCTGCCAAAGTGGATCGGAGGTGTAACAGTGGTGGAACGGAAATATTTCATACAGCAGGTGGAATAAATGTGCTCTAGAGGCACGACAAACTGGTTATGTGACTGGTGTTCTTGTGGACAAAGATCTGCCTTGAGATGGACTGAAATGAGTGCTTACACTGACAAGTGTATCTGTTGTCTATGTTTTATCTTCATCTCAATATCAACTTTTTATTTTTTGAGCGATCTGCCTGTTTCCAGCCTGGATCTCTGCAGAGAAACCCACACACACACACACATGGCGCTGCAATATTCAAGCCTCATTTATTTAATGTTAACACAGAGTATATGTAACAAACAGTTTCACAGGAAAGCAGTTTCACCGCCTCACCACACCTCGGGGCGGTCCAAAGGGTTGGCTCACACAGCTTATAGTTTGTCAGTTCACCCACAACACACTAATGAAGTTGTAGAGATTTAAAGGTACATCCAGTGACAGAGTTTATCTTTGACAACAGCTTATCTGAGTACAAACTCTCCCTGCAGGATGTTTAGCAAACAATGTAATTCTCCTTTTTGTAAGGACATGATTGCAAGCAATGAGTCACAATCATTATGTACAAAAAGGATGATAAAAACATTTTTCCTATTCCAAGTATATAACAAAGAATTCTTCACATATCAAACCCAATCCAATAATTTTTTTTTTTTTTACCATTTTTAAAAGCTTCTTGGTTGAATTATTTTGCTCCCTTGCCCTGGACAACAATGTTCATAACTGTTTTTGCATTTGAGTGTTGTAGAGAGACCTGATAATGTACTTACTGAGTTAAACGGTATTATATATCTTGGTGTCCATCATAAAACAGTTGTGCTGTCTGGTATGATTCCTGTTGTACCGCTGCTTCCCCACAGGAGGCAGTGTCGAGCAGGCTCGCTACATGGATTCATAAAGGAGGTCAGGGCGAGGTAATCATCCTCTGGAGTCTAAGCAGGGAAACTACTGTTTATCCTCAACATGACGCACACACACACACACACAAACACACACACTCTCATTTACCCCACACATATGAAAGAGTGCTTGCAAACATTCATGCATGCTGGCAGTCACATATTCGCAAAGCAAGCTCAGCACAGCTGCAGCAAAGTTTGATGGCCATCCAAGCAGAATAGGTCATTTTGCAGCTTTGCTTATGGGCACAACTTTTGATCTCTCTGTCACTGTCTCTCTCTCTTTTTTCTTCCCATTCACCAGATTCTAAATCTTTTTTGCTGATTTCCCCTTAGTCCCTCAATGCATCTATACGGTTCAAGATCAGTGACTTTAATATATCAAATCCAAACTTGTTTCAAAAGTGGGCTTATAAATATAATATATAAATGTGCACCTCACCTCGATTATGTTTTGCAAGTTTAAGCTCTGGAAGGTCTGGCCTGCAGGTGTGTCCGGTCTCTTCAACAAAAACAGGTGTCAATACAGAGCCTTCTAGATGGTCAAAAGCTGGATTTGATGGAAAATATGTCCTTTTTCAAAAGTTGGCACTGAACAGCTAAACCCTGACTTTTTTCTTAAAGAGAGAATTTGAAAATAAACAACAAAAGCATGTGTGGATTTCACTGAATGCTCTCATCAAACAGCAGTTGTGTTTAGCTGCTGCTCTGAATGGTTGAGATCCTAACGGAGCAGCAACCATCCCACTTCCAGGTTGAAGCTCATCTCGGAAGTACGTTGTGTTGCAGTTCCTCAACTGGCCACTAAGTGCTGGTTCTAAAACACAGCAACTCCCCACTGACCCTAATGTTAAAAGTGTCGACACTGCAGCAGAATTAAATGTATTTACACAATGGTAGGAAAAATATTAGTAGTAACAAGTCCAGCAGATGATGGCTGAGATCCATAATTGGCATATTACTCTTATAAGCTTGTCATTGTTAATTGTTAAGTGTGAAAGGATTTCACGTCCACACTAGTGCACACATTAATATCTTTCTCAAATATAAATAGTGTCTTTGCAATTGTATATGCAAAAAGGGAATCTAGAACTGATTAAAATATTTTACGTCTGAAAGGATGTTGTTGGAAGCAACTGTCATATTTGTTGAAATGTTTAAAGCAGCACAAAGGAACTTTTGTATTTTTCAGCTCAGTGTTTCCCCGCAGATTCGACAGGAGAGCAGCCAGGAAACCGTTGAGCAGCTGCCAAAAAGTCATGATTCAACAAAGATTTGCAAACAATTTTCCAACAGAAACTTACAAATATTTTGTCAAAACTGCAATTTTTGCAAAATGTCATCTTTTTTTTTAAACAGCAAAATTTCAGGACAAATGTTGATATTTTCCAACAAAAAACTGCATTATTAGATTTAAAAGTAAATGTGACATTTGTGGTTGTGTGATCAGTCTTGATGTTGCAGAATTTGCAGCTCAACAGCAAAATCAGCTTGTTTTCCTTTTTTGTTTAAATTTGTGATTTTACAAGGAAAATAAATTGTGTTTTTTTAGTATTTAAGCCACAATTTTATGATAAAATTTGCAAATCTGGTGAAATTTTACTTTTATGTTAAAACTTTTCTTTTTTGTTCTTTTTTTTGTCTTTAAGACCAAGTCCAAGAACAAGCAGGAAAAATGACAGCAAATACACCGTTACAGACAGTAAAGAATAACCATGATGATGATGAAGCCCGGGATGAAATAGAGTTCAACACCCCTGCAATACATACCCAAATATGAAACTGAAACTCAGTTTTATATGAAAAACTGCTTTAAAGGTGCTTTAAATAGGTTTCAGCATCAAAATGTTGCAGAAACACCAGATCCACTGATACAGCCAGAAAATCACAAGTTTACAGTTTAGATGTATGTAATTTAACAGATTTTTCCTTTTCTTTGACAGAGCTATTACCTCCAATGTTTTTTTGTTTTTTTTTATCACCATGTTGTTGTAGGAAAAAGATGGATGATACCTTTTTGTTAGTCTGAGTAATCACTGAAGCTCAGGAAAATATGTATCACTCAGAGCAGATGAAACACAGAATGGCTTTGTTTTTTCTGTCTCTGTAATGGTTTTGTCCCCGCAGCGGCGGCGAAAACCGAAACAGCTGATCGGAAATACAATTGCGGGGGCAGTTTACGTCATGTGAATGTGGCCTTGACACATGGATGATGCAGAAACAGACGGCCTGGAGTTCTCATTAGTACCCCACAAACCATAATGCACAAAAGCTTTCTGCTTTCCTACATCTGCCAGGGCTTGTTTTCTTTTTGGCAAATGTCCACAATACTGCTAAATTCATATGCTGCTTTCTTTGGAGGTACTTGGATCCCCTACAGCACATGAACACACCTGTCTAGAAAGATATAGGTTTGCTTAAATTCTGCACTGTGATCTAGAAAACAGCATTTATAATGTTGACATTGATATAAATAGTGTGTCTCATTCTGTGAAAAACCCTTCCAGTAGCCTCCAGCTAAGCTTAAGCGTAAGTTTACTGGGTAATATGCATTCGTTTTTCATACAATATAGTTATGGGGAAGCTAGTCTAAGGGCAGAAGTGAGTATTTATGAGCAGCAGTATGGTTTCATGCCAATAAAGAGTACTACAGATGCTACAGTTGATTTTAGGATGTTGATAGAGAAGTTCAGAGAAGGTCAGAGCTGCATTGTGTCTTTGTAGACGTTGAGAAAGCAGCTGACAGGGTGTTGAGAGAGGAGCTGTGGTGCTGATGAGGAGGTCTGGAGTAGCAGAGAAGTGTGTTAAAGTGCTGCTGTGGTGGACAGTGCTGAGATGTGCTGTAGGTGTGACAGAGAAGTTCAAGGTGGAGGTAGGACTGCGTCAAGGATCAGCTCTGAGCCCCTTTTTGTTGCTATGGTGATAGGCTGATAGATGAGGTTAGACAGGAATCTCCATGGACTATGATGTTTGGTGCAGTGGATAGGGTCAGATGGAGACGAATTATTCACTGTGGCAATCCCTGAAGAGAAAAGAAGAAGATGCATTCTTTTGTGACCCCATTGGTGGTTGTGGGGATGGAAGAAAAGTGGGGTTCAATATCCTGCCCAGGGAGACATTCAAGGGCTGGGGATTGAATCAGTGACCTTTTAGGGTGATCCATGCTTTTATCACATGTCATCTGGATTATTATAACTGTTTGTATGTTGGCGTTAGGTAGTTTGTCATGTCCCGTCTTCATCTGGTGCTAAACACTGTTGCACAGCTTCCTATTATTTATCCTTTTATTTGTTCTCAAATTTTTAAAGGTCTTGCCCACCCTACCGCTCTGAGCTGCAGCACTTGTGCTCTCCTTCCCTGTCATCAGCTGATCAGCTGCTCCTGGATGTACCGACGACTTGGCGGAGGCTCAGGGGGGATAAGGCGTTGCAGCTACCAAATTATAAAGTTTGTTGCCAATATATAACAGACAGGCATCTTCCTTGACAGTTTGTAAGTCATCTCTTAAGACCCACCATTTCTGCCAGGCTTCTAACCCAGTATGAGATGTTGATTTAAATTTGTTTGTTTTAATTTCATTTCTTATCTTTTTATCCATTTTGACTTAGATTTAGATGGTCTTTATTTTATGTTTGTGTCCTTTACCTATATTTTATATGTTCAGCACTTTGGTCAGTAGTTGCTGCTTTATAAATAAAGTGTTTTATAAATAAAGTTGGCTTGGCTTGGCTTGGCAACCAACTCTACCAACCAACCACACCATGGCAACCCCAATATTTAGTTAATTCTTCAAATACAGGCATGAAAAATAGAAAGATTTCATATTCAGAAAATATAGCTTGCAAAAATTGAAAGTGCAAGACTCGCAAATGGATTTCTCATCTCGACAAAGATAGGGCTGACCTTGGAAACAAGCTTTGCTCGAGATTTGGAGAAAGAACTGATATCAGAGAGAAACAGAAGGATAGTTGAAAGAGCCATGAAATAGAGAGGGAGGGACGTGCATCATCAGTATGACAGCCTATTTAGAAAATGAATGCCCAAGCGTTGCCTCACTGTTCCTCTCATTTTCATGCGACACAACATGTGGTCAGAGTGCAGGCTGGATGAGGGCAGGAAAAGGACAAGGCTGATGATGGTCCTTTCATTTCTTTTTCTTTTTTTCCTGCTCAAGGAAAGCCCCATCTTTGAGAAAACGGTCTTATATTGGCAGCTGCGACCCACTTTTACCCATTCATGCTCCAGAATACATGCCCACACATGCTGTAACGCATCAGTGAAGAGGAAAAACAGAGGCATCTGGAAAAGTCGTCCTCTGGGAGGCATTGACATGATTTGCGGGGGCTCGCTGCATTTCGCATAACTTTGGGGAGTGAATTGCTCTGCTAGGTGACTTCCCAGTGCGCTTGCTGTGGAATCAGAGGGAGGCTGATCTACTAACTGGTGAACCACATTAGCAAGCCAGTGACGGGAGTTGAGGAAGGTAGCGTAAGGAGGCATGTGAGACCACACAATGTATAAATAATCATACATTAATGTTTTACTCTGGTTTAAGTGTTTCTTCTAATGTGAGGGGGAACATTTCAGTTCCCTGTGGTTCAACAGAAGCTGAATTGACAAATGTCATTTTAGATATGATGGCCTCGTTCAGATGGTTTTAAAATTCCCAGACGCATACTCCAGCTTAGATTACTGTCACTAAGGGGGCTTGGATAAAAACAGCAAACTGGTTTTAAAGCTGCTGCAGCTGGATTTGAAAATACTAGTTTCAGTCCACATGGGGGAGGGGGGTAATCAAATTATCCTATAATTTGTGGAAATCACTCCTAGACAGGAATTTGTGCCTACCAGTTAGGCTAAACACCATGTCACCCAAGAATACCCGGGGTCTACACAGACACAGAGTGAACATGCAAACCCTCTTGCTGTGAAGTGTCAGTGCCATCCAGTATACTAATGTGCTGCAGTCATAGTAGGACTCAACATTATCACGATAGGACCCATCATTGGGACCTAACATCACCATAGTAGGACCCAACATCATCATAATAGGACCTATTCATCATCATGGTAGGACCCAACATCACGATAGTAGGACCCAACATCACCATGGTAGGACTCAACATCACCATGGTAGGACCCAACGTCATCATAGTAGAACTTAACATCATCATAGTAGGGCCCCACATCATCATGGTAGGACCTATTCATCATCATGGTAGGACCCAACATCACCATGGTAGGACCCAACATCATCATGGTAGGACCTATTCATCATCATGGTAGGACCCAACATCACGATAGTAGGACCCAACATCACCATGGTAGAACTTAACATCATCATAGTAGGGCCCCACATCATCATGGTAGGACCTATTCATCACCATGGTAGAGCTTAACATCATCATAGTAGGACCCAACATCACCATAGTAGGACCCAACATCATCATGGTAGGACCTATTCATCATCATGGTAGGACCCAACATCACCATGGTAGGACCCAACATCACCGTGGTAGGACCCATCATTGGGACCAAACATCACCATAGTAGACAATATATACATCTTCTACTATCCAGGCTCTGTTTACCAAACATTTTTTTTAATCTCCTTTTGATCGAATATCAAGTACATGCCCTCACAATGTCATTTCTATGACGTCTTGCAGTGCATGACTGGATTCCCAAGATTCTCTGATTGTGACCAGACATTTTCTGCCTCAATCTCACATTTCCTGCAAGAGTATCCCATCCAGCAGACACTTCCACTACACCATCAAATCCCATCCATTATATTCTACAAAGTGGCACCTCAGTAATAATCATTTAAAACCTCCATCCACTGAGTGCTCTGAAAATACGGCCCTGATCAAAAGCCAACGTCAAACATCAAACAGGCTCATTCACTTGTAAGTCTGCCTGTAAATTAGTGAGACATTGTAGCATGCCAGCTCTGGTGCCAGGGACAGGAGCAGGGGCAGGGCTTTAGATTAACAAGACAGTCATGGGAGGTGATGACAGCATGCTGGCAAATGTCATTACTCCAGACTTTACTGGCTCGTCATCACGAGTCAGCTGGCAAACGGGGGAAACTGAGAAAAATACTGACAAGGTGAAGTGATGCATCCTGTAAGTTTGACTTGTAGCAGTGCACCACAGAGAAACGAGAATGGTCGTATATTATTCACCATTATTGATAGTGCATGAGGCTAAAGCAGTCATAAATAACTCAAGAAACACCAGTACATCTTGTCCCTGTTGCACATTGCTCTGTTTTCATATGAGAAAAGGTGTCTGTGTTTTAACTTGCTGCATAGCTCAACACTTCAACCGTTCAAAGCCTATGGCTGAAACTTGTAGCCTTGTGGGCAAAAAAAAAAAAGAAGCATTAGCAGAAATCCTTGACAAAGCAGTTTCTGAAGTAGGACTCAGCAGCACGCATAGTTAAACTCAAGGGGACATTTTCACTTAAAAACTCTTGTTCCAGTCTCGTCTCTTTTTGCAATTTGGAAAACAGTTTTCAAAAGAAATTGGGTCATGGTAATGGCAGAAGAACATGGCATGTATAAAGGATTGTCCCCTGGAGAGACAGAGAGAGAGCAAGAGAAGCCCAGAACAATGGCGTCACGCTCAGACGGGCTTCATGGCTTTGTCAGTGCTGTAACAGAAAGTCATGTCCACTGAAACCCCCCAACTATGTTTCTCCTGCAGTTACATCGCACACAGCATCCCGGTGCTGGTCCGGGGAAATTTTATGAACAAATAAGTGTTGTCTAAGCCCTAAATGATTTTGAAGTCCTGTTCTTATTTTCTTTCTTTCTTTTAATGATAAAAAGTCTTTTTCTAGCCATGTGAAGCAAAGAGAAATCCCAGGCACTTGGAACACATGTCTGAAGCCTTTATTCTGCATGGCTAGTTATAATTGCAAGCCTAAAATTACTGAAGAAAAAGAAGCAGAGAGAGATCCGAGGCACTTATGAAATCAGTTAAGAAGCCTTTATTCTGCTTGACTGGTCACTGTGAAGTTTTTCACTTGCAGTTATGACTACACAGACAGAAATGCCGAGTTTTTTCTTCTTCTCCTCCTTTTTTTAACAACTTTTTGCTGTGCACTAAATCTTACTTTCCTGCTTGATGATGAACAAAATTTTAACTCTTTCTTGATGTAGTTTAAATGCAACAAAGACATACCTGGAAATTGAGGTTGTAAGAGAATAGTCAATAAATGGACAATAACTACACACACACACAAAAGCAACGATGTGCAGCGGGTAGTGCAATCCCCTCACAGCTAGAAGGTCCTGGGTTCAACTCCCACAGGGGGATGCTGTGGGTGCTGGGTGTTTGTTGGGTCTCTACATCATCAGCACCCATGTTCTCCCCATGTTCCCTTGGGCAGCTGATGCTACCCTCACAAAAACATGCAGTAGTCCTGAGCCTTCACATTGCCTCCCCTGGCTGACCGGGGAGGATCCAGCTGGAATAACGTGATCGTTCCACGTGGTACGTCCAGCTGGAGAATCCCCTATCCCAGTATAAAGAAGGGCCTGCTCACTCCTCAGGTAGAGAACGAGACTTGAGGTCAGTGCAAGGTCCTCCTGGGGTCGGCAGAGGGAGTGCAATGCTCAGGACTGCAACTGAGGTACTGAGCACTGGGTGGACAAAAGGGGGAATAAATAAATAAATAGCTATGCTGTGTTGTTATCGTGCAAATGTGGGTGACATCACCATATATGACCATTGTCATTGGTCGTAGCTTCAGGTCCGGGTTCAGGACTTGGTCTTGGTTCAGCAGCGCTATGAGGTCAGCTGACGACCTGAAGATATCTATGGATGTTTTCTTCCCTGGTGGCACAGACATATTCAAGATGACAATGAAGGATTCATCACACTCAATAGTGAGAGAGTGGTTCAGGGAGCATGAGACATCATTTTCACACATGGGTTGGTCACCACAGAGTCCAGACCCGAACCCCACTGAGATCCTTTGGGATGTTCTACAGAAGACTTTGTTCCCATCATCGTCTTGGAGAAGAATTAATGCAACTCTGGACAGAAATAAACTTTGTGACATCGTGGAGGCTCATCTAAACGATGCTACGGTGAATACATGAAAGGTGACACAAACCATCATCAGATTTTTACACAACTTTCAGAAGCAGATATGGAAAACCCAACGACACACCTGAGAGGGAAAAAAACCCAGTTACTTAGTATTCATCAACTGGTCTATTCATTCCTATGGCAGTCGCTGTGACAACAGTTTCAACGCAGCTCAGTTCAGTTTTATTTATATAAATCAGTTATTACAACAAAAATTTCTCCAGGTGCTTTAGAGACCCAGAGCATGACCCCCGAGCAAAACCAACAATGGCAAGTAAAAGAAGAAAAAAAAAACTCCCAGAGAGGCTGGGGAACAATATTTTCTTTAAGTACATGAGAAAATGTAATCTTCTCCTCTGGACTTTGGATTTTGGAGACAAAATGGAAGAACAAAATCATTAAAAGGACTTGGATACCATAAATACCATATTCAGTTCCTAGAAAGAAAGTTAAAATGTAACCTAATGATGGATATATTAAAAAATGAATACATGAGTGACATAGTTTATAAAATGATAAATAATAAGATTTACATAAACATAAATCATCACTAATACCTGGAAAGAAGAAAACAAGGTTACAGCGGGCTAAGTAGAGGCAGGCGTGGACTGGATGACTCAGTGGTGAATCATGAGTCTGATCTGCAGAAGATGATGCTGGTACTTTAGTTTGGTGCAGGTTCAATGAAGCACATAAAGATGAGAAGAAAAGCAGCACATCTCCTCAGTCACTGGTGATATGAGGTTCATGTCGGGTCCTGAAGCAGCGGAGACGGCAGCAACTCTACACTAACTGCTTTCCAGACACAGTTTGGTGATCGTGAAGTTTTTTTGGGGTTTTAAGCAAACGGAAGATCAAACTTTCCAATGACATGGCCAGCGACCAGTCCAGATCTCAGCCCCAGTTTACAGTCAAAACTGGAAAAAATGGTGCGAGCTCATCTTCCATCCTCTAAACAAGAAACCCTGCTTGATAAAGAATGTTGTTTTTAACTTTAAGCAAATGCCTCAAGCAATTCAGTCATAAAAACCTGAGCCTTTATGTCATCATTTATTGATGATTTAATAACTTGGTATCACTGTTTCCTCAACTTGATCTGAACAACAAATGCAATTTAATTCATTTATTTTTGGAATATTTTACAAAGCCAATAAACCCCTGATTTTTAATTTAAAAAATAATGTGTAAATAAATGGTTTTATAATAATGTAATTTCTGAGATAAAATAAAGCTGGTATTAATCTAATTTCATAAAAACATAATAATAAAAAAATCAAATGAAATATATATTTTTAAATAAATAGAATAAAGCTAGAGAATATTTAATTAAAAAAAAATTTGTGTCATAGCTGAATATCATCCAGGAATATGATGATGAACACAGAAGTGTCTTTTCTTATAATTTTGAATGTTAAATAAAAAGGTTTTGTTCCAGGAGCAGAGGAATGTCTCTGGTTCTAATACTGACATACGTTTATATTCTGTTCATCATGTGGGACGCATCCTCAACCATGCAGCAGAAATAATACACAAACCGCAGTACAAGTACAAGCTTCTGCTTCTGCATTTTGGCAGGAAATAAACAAGCTTTAATTCTTGTTTTGTTTTGTTTTTCATTTGGTGGCACAGTAAAAACAATCACCACTCAGTGAATAAACAGTGAGGTCCACTCCAGTGTGCTTGCATGTTTAGCACCAGTGGGCGCTTTGATTTGCTGCTGGACTCCCAGTCTTGATCATCTGTCTCCAAGCACCATCTATATCTCATGTTAAGGACCTAGAGAATAGTTCAGTGGTGAGGAGTTTAAATTTTTCATTACAACAAGTATGGATGGCATCATAAAACGCGGTTACCAAGCAACTGCTTCTCAGCCTCCCAATCAGGAGGGTTGTTGGTTAGAGATTCAGACGCAAATATCATCACACGCTTTTCTGCCTCTGCGTGTCATTCATTGTGCAAAACCTGTTCTGAATGACTTAATGGAAAAGCAAAGAGCTTTTGATCAAAAAAAAATGTCTTTCAGTTCAGCTTCCTGGGGGACAAATCTAGCTCCGGAGTCAGTCAATTTCATCCTGATGTGCTGAGGTGTATAAGCCATTCAGGAGATACTGTAAGTTTTATAGGAGCGGCTTAGACTTTGAATTTAGAATCTTCTGGTGCTCTAACCAGCTGCCAGTCACACCACCAGTGACAGTGAAGAAAAAACAAAAAGATGCTTATGCAAAAGCCCCCCCCCCCCCCGCTGTTCCTGTCTGGGAGCTTTTGAAATCCCTTTCTAATGAGAGCTGGCATTCCACCTTCCTTTAGTATTTCCTCTGAAGGACAGACGAGGAGGGGAAACGACAGGAGCACGGCAGCAGGAAAGCAGCGCCGTCAGGGGAAGTCTTGTGTTTCAGTTTATACCGAGGCCATACCCAGGTTGGAGATTTCTGGGTTTCGTAAACAATGTCATGAGACTACGAGGTGGCGGCGAGCTGTGTGACCTCTGGCGGTATCTGATCCGCCATCGCCAGCTGGTGGAGTTGGACTCCTGCATCTTTTAGATCTCCACTGATGCCACGATTCCTTTTGGTTTCCAATTAAATCCCAATTATATAATTTGTGATCTGCAAACCTTTTTTCCCCTACTGATACGCGTCTGCGTCTGAAACAGAAACATTTAGGTTTGTTGTTCGTCTCAGGAACAGATGTCGACTCTCTTCCACTGAGGGCCACATCAGCATGGTGGCGGCCCCGTTATAAATGTAACAAGTCATTAACAGTGTTACAGATGTTGTCAGTCATGTCAGTCACAAACACGGCCTGGTGCTCAAGCCAAAAGACAAGGTATCTCAGGAAATTCTAACTTTTGTTTTTAGAGGTAAAACTCTTGACTAAAACTTGCAAATTTGTAGCCTTTGAACTTGACAATAAATAAATAAAATTACCAACTTTCTCTGGTAGATCATGAATTGCATGTTTTGTTTGTTTTTTTTTCTTTTTGAAACTTTTTAACTAAATATTGCAATTTGTTTGTTATAAACGATTAACTTTAACTTCTAAACTGTGAATTTTTATGTGCGATGAAGGAGGATGAAGTGTAGTTTGGGATAAAAATGACTGAAATGATGATAACAAATGTTAAATAGTGCACTTGTTGAAGACTATTTTCAGCAGCAGTTTGTCAGACGTTTGTTGCACTTACTGTGAGAAACGTTCACAAATCCTTTCACAGGAATTCTTTCACAGGCTCAAACTGCACTTTTTCCCATCAACTCCGTTTATTTTCCCCTTGACAGAAACAAAACACTCATTTAACAGTTGTTCAACGAAGATTTCTGTCCTTTTGATGAAAAAAATACTTCTTCACACAGTGATTTCCTTCTCTAAAAGGCACTGAAGGACTTTGGGACGACTTTGACGTCCACTGAGGAGGTCCCTTCTAAACTTAAACAATTAAGGTCCTTAATTATAAACAAAATGGTCAGCCAGGTGTTCATGGTTTTGTTATTAGTCCTGATCATAATAATCAATGGTGTTGTCTTGTGAATTTCAGCTGACAAAAATCTCTCTTGGTAGTTCGTGAATACGCAGGCACATCTCTGCTCTTCTTTCATGTCAGGCTGTTTCAGCTTATCCAAACTACATGAGACAGTCACAGCAAAGACCTGGCTTTCTGTGTCCTTCAAAAGGTTTTGATGTACATTTGGGGTCATTGTCTTGTTGGAAGATCCAGCAGTCCCTTAAAGCTATAGGCCAGCAGCCTAAACCCTTGGAATAGCAACATAATCCTCCTTCTCATGCAGCCATGCAAACAAACAAGGTTCCCCTCTGCCTGAAGCAGCAAAACAGTCCCACATTATGATGCTCCCACCACTGTGTTGCACTATGGGAACTGTGTTTTTCGTTGTGAAGGCCTCTAGTTCCCTTTTCTAAATCAAACCAAAAGCTACCAGGATCTCAGAGAAAAGACTTCCAAAACTCATTCTTGTGTTTTGCAGTTTTGAGATGTGTTGCTGCCAGCAAAGTCAAGCTGAGCTGATCTCTTCCACAAAACAGTAAAATGTCTCAGTTTCACCATCTGATATGTTCTTTATGTTTTTATGGGAAAAGAAATATGGGTTTTTGTGATTTTCAAATCCCTGCCTTCTGTTTTTATTTATGTATTTTTGAATTGAATATTCAACGATGCAACACACAGCTCCTCAGGACATGGCAGGATGGGCTTCCTCCTTCAGATTAGAATCCACCACCTGTCGTCTGACTTCCAGGCTGATTTCTCTTCTTCTGACGTGATGATATCAATTTTTAATGAAAATCAAATAGAGGTCTCGCTGAATCAAATGCTGTTCACAGAGTACTTTAAATAAGGTTCAAATGCTGAATGATTGTTCAGATGTGGTTTGAAGTCAAAAATCATTTGTGAGCTGATCATTTTGACCACCTCAAATTAAGTGTTTCACACTCACAGCTGGACTGGGCTTGAAACGAGGTGGTGGTGGCTCGAGTATTCCAGCAAAAACGTCCTTTATCAGGGTGAAGGTAACAAAACTCCAAGCAGAGAAGCCAGATCCAAAACAAGAACCTAAACCAGAACCAGGGGAGACCAGTATGAAACAAAGACAAAGCAACATATAGACACTGTGGCTGATGAGACACTGGTGCAAAACATCTGGGAGATGAGGACGAGAAAGTCAAACAGAAAACAGCAAGACAAAGACAAAGAAACGCCTCCTAAGTAAAGCAGGAAGTTAAGGTAATTACAAC
>JBAMYA010000011.1:11608281-11618385 GCA_037176975.1 Arrhamphus sclerolepis | reverse complement strand
CTCTCCACCTCAGTTATTCCACCTTAAAGCAGCTGCTCTCCATCTCAGTTATTCCACCTTAAAGCAGCTTCTCTCCACCTCAGTTATTCCACTTTTTAATGTCAGAACCGATTCAAACGTTTCCTCAGAAATGTTCTACTTAGAAGTTCATGATTGTCCTTACAGGCTCTTGTGGGCCAGATAACATGAAGTGGCGGCCTGGAGTTGGCCCGTTTGACTCGGTGGTACAGAGCATATGGTGACTCTGGTTTCTAAAAGAATGTTATAGTGAAGAACATCATTCTGAAATTGTTTCACGCAGATTGGTGGACCTCTACCAGTGTTTAGCTGTAATATGTTCCTTTTTAATTATTTTCCAGCCTTTTGTTGCCTGTGTCTCTTTTTTTCAGAATATGTTGCTGTCATAAAATTCAATATGACTTAATGTTTTTATTTGTGGTGAGACATTAGATATTGTCATGGCTGCGTTGACAACAATTTTGCAGATGTCTGTTCACTCTTGATGTCTTTGCAAGGCTCAGTAAAAGCACACGGAATGACATTTTCAAATGAAAAACTGCAATTAAATGTTTACTGTGCATGAAGAGAGAGAAAAACCTAATTCCAGAAAAGGGCTTCTTTTAGCTGTTTTTCTTCCTGGCTATCTCTTTGAGGACTTATAATACTCCCTCCTCTGATCTTTACTTGTGTTTCTTTGGCCCACATCATTACAGTCTCCTGCTTGCCAGAAACACTCCCCATTAACAATGTTCTGTATTCTCATCACGCTGCATGCATTTCCCAACCAAGGAGGATAACTGCAAGCTTCCACTCAAATCCTGCAGTCTCCACGCGTCTCTGTAGCTGCTGTTGTCAAGACACCTTCAACTCAGTGATCAGAGTGTTGGGTGTAAATATGGTTTGTGATAAAACTCTGCTGAGAGCAATGTGTTCAGGTCTCCATCATTGTCAGGTTATATGCCTGCCAGTTTGGCTGGTTAAATATGTGTTAATTAGTGAGTGTTTTTATTTGGAAACGTGCATATGATGAATATATGTTGATTTTCTCCCCATTAGTGACCATGGATATGGAGAAAAAGGAGTGTTCCTCACAGCTTTGGCTCATCTCAGTGCAACTCAGTCTTCACTGGTAATTGAGCCCTATCAGTTCTCCCAGGTGCCTTGGCTTGTATATACACGCAACATGACCTTATCCGCAATAATGAGTACATTAACCAAGTGAGCCCATCCTGAAAGCTGACTATTTACAGGCGCATAACTTAATAATGATGAGAAGTAACAGACACGGGAGCTGAAAAGAAGATTGTGAATTCAAAGAGAAGACCACCGACCACCATCTTCTGCAAAAAGGGATCTGTCTGTGCAGCCTTTAATTTAGAAGTGTTAACGCCAATAACCAGGCTTGCTTGCTTCTCGATTTAATGAAGGAGGAGGAGGAAGAAGACGAGAAGAGGGGGGAGGGGTGCAATTTGCCGATACTTGGCCGAGTTCTGACGCCAATACTGAAATGATATAAGAGAGGAGGGAGGGAGAAAAGCGAGTAGGAGAGAAGAAGTAGAGAGACAGACACAGAGAGGGAGAATGAGAGGGGGGCTCGGAGCTCTGGTATTATCCTTAGTTTCGGCGACTCAGACAGAACGCAAGTCCCCAGCGGGCTCCTGACAGAGGTAGGCTGGTTTTTCATCCTTCCACTACCAATACCACATATACAAATAAAGAGCAGCAACTTAATTTGAGCAGCACTTAAAAACCACCTTCACACATTGTCTTGTAGTCTGGTTAAATGCTTAGCATTCGTTGGTAAGACACCGTGCTGCTTTAGTTTCATGTAATCCGGTTAATTGCGTCGCGCAAACTGCAGGAATAAACTGATAAAAATTGATGAAATCCGTCAAGTTATTTGGACACGTAGAGGCATTCTTAGTAATTAGTGACGTGTCTCTGACGTGAGGATCATACCTAATGAGCTCGTTTGGCTTATTTGTTCCCGCAGACTAACTTTGACTCCGGCAGAACTGACTGGGGGCTCCAAGAATCAGAACCTCGGACAGCGACTCAGCGCGGCTCCGCTCGCAGCTCAGCCGGGAGAGAGCGCGCAGTTCCCGGTCATCAGGCGGCTCCCTCCCCGGTCAAGAGATGGTGTTCTCCAGTCATCGCTCTTCGATGCGTCGCAATGGGCTTTAGCTTATACATTGCATAAGAACAGCAGAGAATGCCCTTGACAAGTGTCTACACAGAGTTGTGTCCATTATGACTGCTGAGGAAGTAGGGGACGACTCAGTGGCCAAACTAGACTGAGCCTTACTTAAAGGAAAACAAAACAAAGAAAACAATTGTTTTAAAGTGTCTTTACCAACACCTGAGACTCGAAGAGTTCTTCGCACTACAATGGGGATAAGCCACCTTCTGTTGCTCCTGATATACTTGGACCCCCTATGCGTCCTGAGCGCCCCTACTAGTGGGAAAAAACCCAAACAAGCGACACGGAAGGCTCCGAAACCCAATGCGGTCCCCACGGTGGTCCCGCAGACGACCACGCAGCCGGCGCCGTCCGTCACCCATGACACCTGCCTGGGCTACTACGACGTGAGCGGCCAGTACGACACCATGTTCGAGTGCAACAACACGGACCACCGCTACTGCTGCGGGTCGTGCTACCTGCGCTTCTGCTGCGAGTACAAGAAGGACCGACTGGATCAGAAATCCTGCAGGAACTACCAGACCCCCGACTGGGTGCAGACGGTCGCCCCGTCGCCCATACCCACCGCGACGTACGATCCGAGCATGGACCAGACCAACACGGCGGTCTATATCACCTGTGGGATAATAGCCTTCATCATAGTACTGGGAGTGTCGGTCAAAGTTGCTTATGACAAAGCCACAGAGCCGCCTCAGGAAATGAATATACACAGGTGAGCTGGAGGTTAGACTGCTTAAAATTACAGTCATGTGCTTGCAGAGGTCCACTCAGTTCGAGCCCCCATTCCTTTAGATAAATAATGAATGTCTTCCTATCATTTAAATCACCAGATGTGCAGGGACAGATATGCGGACCCCATTTCCAGACAAGGAACAAAGGCCAAACGTACAGGCTGGAAATGATATCAGATTTTGTCTTTGCCAATGTTCAGCCCATCTTTCTCTGTGTTAAAAATAATGAGGTGAAAATGGAGTTGGCAGTTTGTTTGAAATCAGAAAAGGGATTTCTATCTGAAGCAGCACCTGTCAGGTCAGGTTCTATCAGATATGCAGCAGAATCAAAATCCAAAAAGAATCAAAAGCCTGAAATGAGTTGAAAGAGAGCTGTTACACTGATTGCAGTGGGCTGGAGAGAGAAAGTATGTGTGAATATGGTGTGTGGGGGAGTGAGAAGTACCAGTGCCCAACATTTACTGCACTGTGCAAAAGTCTCAGGCACCTCTAGTTTTGTTGTTTTAATTGCATCCATATTTATCTACCATTCTCTTTGAAAAAAAAAAAAAAAACAACTTAGAAAATACAGGCATCTGGCTCAGAATCCTCATGCATGTCATTGTGAACATCTGTATGACACAGTAATGTCTGGGTTGGTTCTGGGAGAGGTAATGCTAAACACTGGCTTTTGCATGTAGAGTATTTTTTTTCTGAACGTCGTGTGGTTTTATCTCGTGCACATTTTATACAGGGAGTCGACTAATATGGGTTTTTCTATGGCTGATGCAGATTATTGAAACATGGCCAAAAATGACCAATAAAGCTCTAACTGTATAGGTGTATTTTTCTATTTGGAGCTTAACTAAAAACGTCCATTGTTATTAGTTGATTCTTAATTAAAATGCACAAGGATAGCTATTTAAACCTTTGATAAAACAGCACACTAGAGGTGAGATTTGAGGGTGAATAGGCGTAGAATGTATGTTAGATGTATGCTTGAAAAAAAGCAAATCTATGATGATTGAACCAAACACCAGTCCAGATACTTAGTTTATGAGGCAAACAAGTCAAGGCAGCCAGCTGTCAAACATCATAATTCAGCACCGAGCCCCAAACCACCCTCCCCCTGCACGTCAGGTGCAGGGGGAGGGTGTGCTCAGGTGGGGATTTTGACAGGAACGCTTACCTTTTACCTCCACAGCTTGCTCCTGCGTCCTCCCAAGGCTTTGCTCTGCCAGAGTCGGCACCCGCGAGGGGATCACATGTCGCACACTGTGGCCACATCCGTGAACAAATGCTGACACACATTTTTTTCCCCTCTTAAGAATGAATATTTTTCTTTTATCTGATGCATTATTCAACACTCGAGCAATCTTAAGACTGTGAATAATGGATAGTGTTAGGGCCGTATCAAGGGTGTGCGACATGCATGCACTGCTGCACATTTAATAAGGAACAGGAGGAAGATGGCGGGGAGGGGTGACGGTAAAATATTAATTTAAAAGCAAAGGTTACACTCCTGATACATTTGTCATGCAAAAAACTCTTGAATTGCAGCACAGCAAAAGTAATTTGATTTCCCCCTCTCAAAAGCGACGCCAGAAAAAGCAAACAAACACTTTTTGAACTTTCTTTCATCATGATTGCTTCGCTCCCTCTCTTGCACCCCCACCCCCCTCGAGGCCTCCAGCCTTCCATATGCACCTGGTGCGGTCTGAAAAACATTCAAATTCAACCCAATTAGGCAAGACGCTCACACATCCAATGTTGTTTCTTTCTCATATAAACAGTCATGTTCCCAGACGTAAAAAAAATGAAGTAGAGCACAGAAGAAGAAGAACCAGAACGGTCCTGACCAGCACAACACTGTCTCAGTAATTAGCAACCGTTCGGTGAACAGAAAACAAGCTATCAGTTCAGTTTAGGGCCTCTGTGAGACAAACGGTGGGGAGGATGAGCATCCTTTTGCTGTTGTGTTAACTTATTTTGTGTTTTTCTTGTCTCTCTCTTTCAGGGCCCTTGCAGATATCCTGAGACAGCAGGGGCCCATCCCCATTTCACAATACGACTGTGAGAATTTCGCAGCAATGAACGGCTCACCCAAAGACAACACACCAGTCAGAACCTCATCCAAGAACCACTACACCCCCGTTCACGCCTCCAAATCTAACCACGGTAAGAGCTCTCCTCTGCCTCCACTCAACACTTGAGGCTCGTTGATGGTTCATGACTTTATGTAGTGAAAAAGTCTAAGGCACAGATTAAATTGCCATTGCTACAGAAAAATTGAGATATAACAAACTGTCTTTTTCCATTTATTCTTGCCAAAAATGGTCAACACTCTCACAGAGTGAAGCAGCCAGCAGTCTGTCAGAGTGTGACCAAGAGCAAAGGATAAGCAATGTTTTTAACAAAGAAAGTTGGAGGAACATTAGAGATAGTGCACAGCTGACTGCTGCTCTCCCAGACAACTTGGCACTGATGCTGGTGCAGCAAAAGCAATTGAGCACTGAGCAGATCAGGTCACCACTGCACAAACTGAACACCAGTAAGACCTCTGCAAAGCTCTGGCACCACCCACATTTATTTTTCAGTACAAACAGGAAACCAATTAATTCCTGCGGATTTAATTGGCCATTTTGTAATTTCACTCTTGCAGCTCTTGCAATGTAGACTTTAAGTGCTTTCCTGAAGATGAAACAGGTTTGTCATCTAGACTCTGAGCAAATCAGTCCCCACTTATTAGGCGTACTTCAGTCTACAGGTGGAAGGTGAGGAGGAGGTAAGACTGTACTTTGTGATCTCAGGTGGGACGGTCTGCTTTGTCCTCCCACAGACTAAGACATTGGCATATACTTATTTACAAAGTTATGGGTTTTCTTCCAACTTACCTGCAGACTTACAGAATGTAAGTGGAAAAAGCTCTAGAGGTTCCAGTCTCTGCTCCCAGTGCTTATTTCTGTCAGCTGTACCTAAACTGAGACCTAAACTGAGATAGGGAAAACGGCATCTAGGTATGCTGCTTCCTACACTTGGTATCAACTCCAAACTCACCTGAATCTGGTCTCACTACATGATTTTAAACAATTTAGATATTCTACATGCATCCAGGTCTGGCTGTAGATGTTATGACTGATCGCTGTCAGCCCTGATTACAATGATATTTAAAACCTTTAAAGGTCTAAAATAAATGGTAATTGTTGACCTTTTACACAGGCATAGTAGTAGTCTTTCATGATGTTGTTTTTGCAGCACTTATGTGTTCTTTCCCTGGTTAAATAGAGGTTAATAATAATAATAATAATGATGATTAGAATAGACCATGCAGAGGAGTGAGAGTGAGTATAAAACTCTTGCTTGAGATGTCAGCCTGAACTAGTTCCTAAAGGTTTGTCTCATAATTGGACTCAGAAACCTTAAGTTGGTCAACCTCAAGATAATATGTTCATGAAGTAAAACCATCAGGATTCAGTGTTACCTTCCTCAGAGCCAAACACAGATTTAACTCTCTAAAGATATCATCCTATACAGATGCTTGCAATGATAGAGCCAAGTTCCTGTAAAAGAGATTGGAAAACAAATATGGACATAACAAAAAAATAGGGTTAAAATACATCTGTCAGCTTTAACCCCTTGCTTCTGTCCCTCAGTTTCCAGTAAAAGGACATGATGTCTGCACCTACTGTGTGCACCCTTTAAGCACTGTAATCTCCAGCAGTAACATCCTGTAATCATCCTATTTGAGCAAAAGAGAAGTGTGAAGGGAGAGAGCGACAGAAAAAAAAAGGGGGCCCGTTATTGGAGATAATTGCAGGCTGGCAAGGTAGCGCGGCCCTGCAGACTCTGACAGGCTGGAAGTGACGACCTCTCGCTCAGTCAGCGGCTGAATCAGACCCAGAATGCACAGCGTGATTTACCCTCGCAATTCTGAGAACAGACAGGCAGCATAAATCTGTGAAGCAGCCTGAGAAGCTGCGCATTGAGGAAACGGGGAGTCGAGGACGACGCCATTCAGCGTCAGCGGCAGGTTCTCAGGCGAGGCAGGTGTTATCAGATGGAGAGAAGGAACGACACTTGGGAAGAGGAACACAGATGGAAAATAATGAGATATTACAAAGGAGTTGCTGAGATGAAAAGAAAGGAGAGAAACGTGTCAAGCCTCAGTGTGTAGAATGGGCAAAGAAATATACGGAGCCAAACACTGTAGGTGTTGATTTAGCAGCTGTTTAAAGGACAACCATGATTGTTTTTAGTTGGATCTTCACCCCCACCCATTCAGATAATGAAACCTGGTTGGAACAAGCTAGAAAAATACCAAACAAAGTACATTCTGATGTTGTGAATTTTTTTTTTTTTTACATAACTGAAAGGACTGACACTTCCTTTATAACATAAACAACCCAAATCCAGTTTGGAGTCTGAATGAGGGGGGTACTGAATTTTAAAACAGTTCTGTTATCCTTGAATCATTACATTTGACTTGTAAGCAGTGATGTTTTGGAGATAAAGGGCTTTTTCAGAGCGTATGCCTGTTTCTATTTCATCCTACACTTTTGGAGTGAGGATGTTTGTACATTTACAGCAGAGAACGAAAGAAATGTCTTTATAATTTAAAAAAAAAAATGATGAGTTGATCTTTTCTGTTCACAACTGTACTATTTCTGAACACAAATCATCCGATCAGAGCTTCTTTTTATTTTTATTTTTTAAATATATAAACCCACATACCACCAAACACTCTCCGGTCAAATTCCACAATTTCAATGGAAATGATCTGCGACTCCCAAATAGATAATACGATTTAAGGAATAAATCAGAAACAATGCATACAGTGACAAGGCATTATAAAAGGGATGGTCAAAGGGATCATCTTTTAGTTGATAAAATCACATCTAGAATGTCATTTGCATATGTTCAGACTCCTATCACAGACCTGATTTCAGCGTACCCAGATGGTATCTAAATATATGTGTTGGCAGTCTGGACCAAAAACCACACTGATATAAGTCTTTTTTTACAAAACTGATAAAAACATGCGGACTTTCACACATCTGTCTGAAGCCAAGCTGTCTGGTCACCATCTGCAACATGACACAAACATCTACTTCTAGCAGAATAATGGAAGTTATGGATTCCGAGCACGGAGATGGTTTTTGCTCTGTTTTGACCAATCAGCAACCATCTCACTTCCAGGTTGAAGCTTATACTGGAAGAACGTTTTGTTGCAGTTTCTCTTCTGACCACTAAGTGTTGGCTCCAAAACAGAGCAGATCCACATTGACCCCCATGTTAAAAGTGCCAACTTTGCAGCAGAATTAAACATATTTACAGCCTGGTGCAAAAATGGGTTTTTGGTCTATATAATTAGATTTTATATCCATGACAACAGTACGGTGGCTGGATTATTTTTTTAGCAAATCAGATAAATTTATATTGAGACAACACAATGTATCAACCAACCAAACTCAAACATACAGGACATAGAAAGTAAGAAAATATCTGACTTAACAATCCAGTAGCAGCAAGGCTAGGATGCTATCAGACTAGCAGCTCTGCTTCTCTCGGCTCATGCCAGCCAGTTTATGCCAGTCCAATAGTTCTCTTTTTCTTGTCTCTTCTGACAAAAACCCTCTTTACTTTGTCCTTCTGCTTCTGCCATGACCCTCATAGCAATCATTTATTTTAGATCGCTTCATCTTAACGTAAGCGTTTGGCTAAGTCCACATAGCAAACACTGTGACGAGTGCTGTGAAACTAGTTGTAAGCTTTGATTGACAGCTGGGAGGCGTGTCTTCCTAAGTTGGGTCATGCTGCTATCTTACATAGTCATAGAGTTGTGGACGCACATGTGCTCAGGGTTTGGCAGAGGTGCGATTTGTCTTGCTATAAGTTGAATTAGCGCAAAACTAATTTTAGAAACCTTTCTGGGGAGGGTTTCTAGTTCCGTTGTGTTGCTTTAAGCATTAAAGCTGACCAATCAGATGCCATTTGACGTGCTTGACTGACAGCTAACCATCGGCTCTGCCGTTGGCTTTGACAGCTTTGTCTTTGCAACATGATGCCATGTGGTTCGGGGGAAAATGGGCTTCAAAGGCTCTGTACAAATCTATGGGTCACATGACTGGATGGTTCGTCCATAGTCAATGGTCTTGACCTGTGATTTTGACAGAGTGGACAGTCAACTCGAAAATGACATCAGCAGTCCATGGATGGAGGCAATAAAGCAGTACAAAGTAGCTTCTTTTTAACTTGTATCTGGCCTCAAACTGGAGGCCAGACTGGAGCGACGTGACCTCCATTCACTAGTGGCTATGGTCACGGTAGCCTATCAGGGAGCAGTCCTTCATCAAGTGGAGGCCACATTTTTTTTCTCAAATATTTGCACCATGACTCCACATAACTATATTTGACAGCAACAAAGACGGTTCACCACCCTCCATTTTGTTTTGTTTTTTTACATCCCTTCTTTGCCTACAGGCTACCATAGCAACCATGCAACCTCTTGTTTGTAAGCAAGGACACGCAGATCAGATCTGGTCACTTGCAATAAATGCGGCCAAAGCTCAGTCAGGACGATAGGGTTCTGATCAATATGCCTTAAAAAAAAAGGACTAAGGCTGCAGTCTGAACGTGATCAATGAGACTGTCATTGACAGCTGTGACAGAGCTCCGCACGCATCATGTCACCTGATACTCCGATACGTCCAGCAGGACATTGTTGTGTCTAAATAAAAGGTTGTGCAATCTCTCAGCTTTATTTGAGTTTGCAGCCCCTTGTTTGTCACGTTAACTTGGCCTCGTTCTGCCACTTCCACATCTATCAACGAATAGCAGGGAGCATTTTTCTTGCAGCTTAGTGTTTGTCGCGACTGTGGTCTGCATCCATGCCCCCCCCTCCCATTCGGTCGCCACATCAGTTTATCACTAATGGTCACTAGCCAGCCTTGCAGGGGACATGGCTGGTATGCGGTTGCACGTGGCAGCCTGCCTTTAGTTCAACCTTGCACGCATATATAGTCAGTAAAAGGTCAGGCGTTGCTCCATCCATCTATCTGTCGCTGTGCTTGGCTGCAAGAATTTTGCCTGCTTGCATACAATCACTGCAAAGAGGGAAAAAAAAAAAAAAAAAAAAAAAGAAAAAAGAAAAGAAAAAAAGAAAAAAAAAAAAAAAGGGGGACACAGGGGGGGAAA